>OY979702.1:25574969-25725453 GCA_963855925.1 Inga laurina | reverse complement strand
TATCTCTCCATCTGCCTTTTTGAATTCCTCGCCTTAATCCCCAATCTCTCAAGAATCTTATTCTGATTTCTTGCATATATTTCATAGATTGAAATGCCCATCTGCGATTGAATCATCCGCAGGCTTGAGATTGCCTTTCTTGATAATTGATTCTAGGTTTCGTTTGGTTCCAATTTATCTCCCTCCATAGCTTGTTTTATTGGGTTTCTAGGGGAGAATCCTTGGAGGACATGAGGAAGTTTAGAGGAGCTGCCATTGTCCAACAGGCGGGACGACGACGGTCAAACTCAATGGATTCGATTCAGAGGTGGTTTTAAAAGAGGCTAGGTACCAGGGCATGAGGAAGAGACCGTGAGGTAGATTCGCCGCTGAGATCAGAGACCCCTTGAAGAAAGCTCGTGTTTGTCTAGGCACCTTTGACTCAGCCAAGGAGGCAACTCGAGCCTATGATGCCACGGTGAAGGCCCTCCATGGAACCATGGCCAAGACCAATTTCCCTATCTCTCCATCATTTTCCCCATTCAGTTACCCCACCTCCAATTTGTTTTTTTTTAAAAAAACTTGTTGCCACTTGGAAGAAATAAATTTTATGTAGGTTCGGCACCAGTCCCCTACCAAGGTCAGAGCACGGCCCAGGCCCAGGCCCAGGGCTCTTCGAGTGTTTATAAGGAACGTACGATATCGTCTACCAACGAGGTCTCCCCATCGATTAGAGGGTTCGAACACACTCCCTTATGATCGGTATGGCAAAACCTTAACCAATTATGCCAAACCTCATTTGCAAACTTGTTGCCACTTAATCTATGGTTTTGTGCCTTATTGCTAAAATATTCTCTGCATTATTTAGGAGATGCTTGTCTAATTTTGATTAAACAACTATGCCGAATAAAAGCAAGGAAGGATTATATAATCACTTCTCTTGTCTTTATCTCTCTCTTCAGTTACATTTGTCGGTCGACTACCGAGGCTTCTTCTGGAGCTTGGACCCGGCTCCCGTCCTTTTTTTCAAAAGAAAAGGATGGTCATTTTCTTTATCGGGATCGTCGGATTAAGATCTTAACATTCCAGATTTAATATATTATTAAAATATTATTATAAAAATAATATTTTAATAATATATTAAATTTGTACTATTAAGATCTTAATCCGACGGCCTCGATGAAAAAAAGACCATTCTTTTCATTTGAATAAAAAGATGGTAGCCAATTCCCTGGAGCCTACATAGTCGCTGACCACTCACGTTGTCTTAGTCACACTAACTCCGATGGAACCCAGAAGTGAGTATTATGGCGATTATGATGTTGCGACAGGGGAATGTGTTGCTGTTGATGGTCAATCGTTACGTGCTCATTTGGGATAGCTAATTTTTGAATTATAAGTGCTTATAATTCATGATTTATGATTTACAAGGTAAGTATGTGAGATGAGTTTTGTCTCGACTTACGTAATAAGTGCTTATTTCCCAAAAATAAGCTATTCCAAACATAGCTGTAGTCGGCGTAAGAAAATGTGGCCGGGGCTTTGATGGATTTTGATTTCTAGGACGTGGACATTTTGGAGTTTTTGGACTTTGATTTTACTGGACTTGCAGATTTTGACATGTTCTTCAACATGGAAGATTTGAAACAACGTAATGGTGGGGTGGTGAGAGGGAAAGAGAAAAGGACATCTAAAAAAGGAAAGTGAGAAAAATGGAGCAATGATAAGACAAGGTAAAAAGAGTACGTAAAAAATGATGAGCAGTGAGAGATAGAGCAAGAGCAATGGGCTTTCGATCACCACCGGAAGTCTTGTATCTACTGGGAATAACTCCGACGGAGGAGAAGGAAACTCTAAAGAAGAAGATGATTTGTTAAGGAGGAATATAAAAAAGATACATACGGAAATGGAAATTGAGGAGAGCAGAAATATTGACGAGCAAAGAGAAAAGCCCTCTGACGTAACGATGGAGGACATTGTAGCTCAAACAACACAGAAGAAAGAGAGCACTAAACAAGCCATTAAAAGTCAAATCTCCTACAAAGCTAAACTCTTAGGGGAGGCGGAGAAAAACCAGGATAAGAGTTTTGATGAGCAAATGATGGAATGGATGAAAGAAGAGGAAGATTTGGCTCTAGAGCTAACGAAAGAACAAAAGGAAAATTTGGGTTCTATCCCCTTGTTGCAATTACCCAATGATAAATTGAAAGAGTTCTGCATGCCGTGGAAAGATGCCCTTATCATAACTCTTCTGGGAAAGAGAACCAACTTATACATGATGAAAGACAGAGTCAAGAGGTTATTGAGATCAAAGAATTTCGAATCAATCGACCTGCCAAATAACTACTTCGTGTTTAAAACAGTGGAGAAAATGTTGTGTTCAAGATTGCTGTTTGATGGTCCATGGCTAATCCAAGGCCACTACCTTGTGGTTCAACATTGGAGCCCAACTTTCAACCCCTACTGTAACAAAGTAAGAAAGGTGGCTGTTTGGATAAGGGTTCCTACCCTTCCGGTGCATATTTATTCAGAGGAGTGCATATTTGATGTAATATCCCAATTCGAGATTAAGGGCTAATGACTTTGAGATTAATTGTAAGTGTGTAATTAAGCACTTTTGGAATTAATGTAATATGAATTTGGTGTACATGTGTGTGATATTTAAGATCAAGGGTTGAGATTCAATGCACATGGGTTGGAATCCAGTGTATTGAGCTTGTGTGAACTCATTGTGGGAGTGAATGAGATGTTGACAAGTGGCATGTGGTGAGCCTTAGGATGAGGCAAGAGAGACATTGCATCATCATCATCTCCCTCATCATCTCACCATCTCTCATATTCTCTCTCTTCTCTCCATTTCCGGTGACCTTGAGTAAGGGAAGAGGAAGAAGAAAAGCTTGAATCTTGGTGAGTTATGATCCTCTTAAGCTAAAAACCTCTTCTCTAATGTTTTGTACCTCATTGAGAGCTTCATTGTGGTGATTTCAGAATCTTGAATAGTGGAGGTTGTGTGTTGGTCGAAATTTGAAAGTTGAAGAATCAAGATTCTGGATTTGGCAAAGTGAAGAGGTAGGCATTTAGTGCATTTTGCTATATTGCTTGTGATTTTTGGATAAGTTTAGTAAAATCTGGAATTTTGCCCTAATTTGTGCCTATTTTTGGATATATGAATTTCATTGTGATTGATGTTGGAAATGGTCTATTGTAAGGCCATTTGAGTAGTTGATATGGTTTTGAAGTTGGATTTAAGTTGTATAAGAAATTGGGATAGTGTGTATCAAAGAGACCTAAGTGTTGATTGTGGTCAAAATGGTTTTTGGGGTGTTTGAGAGGTTACCAATGTGTTCCCTACTCAGTGCTAAGTGTGTATGAGCTTTTGGTAGAGTTTGGGAACCATTGGGTGTGAATTTGACCATCTGGTGTTTTCTGCTATTTTTTGCGTTTTTGGTCTCTGATGCACAACACTAGAGCAGAGAAAGATCATGATCGAGTGCTGTGTGTATTTTTCCCTTTTCTGCTTCGAGTTTGGCTTGGGTTCTTTGAATGAGGCTCGAGTGCACTTCTTTGTTCTCGAGTGAGGAAAGATCATGCTCGAGTGAGTTGGGCTTGCTCGAGTGATGGAGTGAATCCAGAGTTAGGATTGCTCTTGGGTTGTCACTCGCTGGCCATTGTTCAAGAGTGTGCTCTGACATTCACAAGCACGGCCGTCTCACCCGAGCACTGAGGGTAGAGCTGGTAATTTGGGCCCAACCCGCCAGCCCACCCAAAAAACCCTTAAACGGGCTGCCATTTTGGCAGCCCGTTTAGCCCGCGGGTTGAGGCGGGCTGGCCCGCCTTTTTTTTTTTTTTTAAATTATAGTTTTTTGTTTTTTTTTACTTTTTTAAATAAAATAAATTCAAATACCCTTATTATTACCTTTCATTTGATGTCGTGTTTAATTAATTTCTCATACTTTTTATTTGACATTTTTATTTTCATATTATATTTATTTATTATATTATTATTAAATTTAAAAGAGATGTATTTATATATTTTTGTTATGTGAGTAGATGAAAAAAAAGGAAAGTAAGAATAAAATTGACTTCATAACACAAATGTATAAAAAAAAGAAGTGTGATATGAGCGAGTGAAAGAGAAAGAGAGTAAATATTTTTTAAAAAAACAAAATTTTAAAAAAAAAAAAAAGAATGGTGGGCTGGCAGGCCAGCTCGCCAGCCCGCCTAAACAGGCTTGCCAGCCCACGAAGGGTGCTGGCTGCACCAGCCCGCCCCGCAAAATAGTCCAGCCCGCATACCCAGTCCTAACTGAGGGTATGCTCGAGTGAGCTTGTCCCTCTGATGGTTGCATGTGCTCTTGGGTTGTCACTCGTGGTGTTGCACTTTCGGGGACTCGAGCATAGTTGGGGTCATCACCTGAGTGCAGAGCTTGGTGCTCGAGTGATGTGAGCACTTCCTGACCGTGAAGGTTGCTTGCGAGTGAGAGTCTTTCTCACCCGAGCACAAGTCTCTCATCACTCAAGTGAGGTCGTCTTTACTCGAGTGAGGCTGTCAGAAATCAGTGTTATGCCTTCGAAAAAGGGGTCTTTGGGGTAGTTTCTTCCAACCCTTTAGGCATATGTTTAGGCCTCTTTTAGCCACCTAAAGAGTCCTAAATGATAACCAACTTACAGTATTATGAATTTAAGAACTTGGAAAAGAGATTAATTGGTTATCCCTAATTTGGTATAGGATTTGACATCTGTCACCCTTGTGAGACCACGATACCGGAGCCAGTCAGGAAAGATACAAGTAGTGACTCTTTCTTTATACTTTATGTGATACATTGTATGTGTGCTACATTATTGTGATGTGATGATTTTATATGCTGTAAGATATGTAGAATTGTGAAAGCACCGCTATACCAATAGTCCATAAGTTGTTAACAACGGTTCGGGTAAGGGCTATGTGCCTTCCCGGCGGTAAAAGGGGATGAGGTTAGGGTGTGAGATATGTGATTATGTGGACCGAAAGGCTATTTGTGAGCCGAAAGGCTATTTGTGAAGGCCGACAGGCCAATTGAGAAAGCCGAAAGGCTATATGTGAGCCGTAAGGCTATTCGTATGCATTGCCACCCTAATAGTCCTTGAGTCGCTAACAACGGTTCGGGTTAGGACGGTGTGCCTTCCCGGCGGTAAAAGGGGATGAGGGTGGAGTGTGATTTGTGTTGCTGATATAAGATGATTTGTTTACATGCTATGTGATTACGTGTGGTATGAATAATTTGTTACTACTGAGATTCTTTAGAATCTCACTTTTTCCAAACGACTAACCTTTTCATACAGGGCGAGTGGCTCAAAAGAAAAGCGGACAACCAAGAGTAGTTAGTATTACTCTGAGACTTTAGTGGTAGTTGGTTATCTTTGTTTTGGTTTTGGGATTACCAAGTGTATATAAGATGTAAATGATTATTTTGGACATGTAATCCCCATTTTAGGAAACCTTTAAACCCATGTTATATATATGAGTAACCTAGGGTTTGCCGGGATTTTAGTTCTGCACTCTGTTATTTATTATGTGATTTGATTCTCAAGTAGTTATATCCGCACGTGAATGTGAGACCAGGATTAATTACATTTTGAATTGATTCTTTTAAATACCTCATCCCTCGTTGAGGGAATATAAATTGTTGATTTCATTTTATTGGTCTCTACTTCACTTAAATGTCGTAATCCGGATGTAATTACAGTTAGGGGGTTACATTTGAGTTAGGGAATTTAATTGGGCGAACTCTTAAAGTTGATATGAATACTCTTGCCAATCAGGAAAATAATAAGCAGACTGTGGAAAGAGGAAAATACGCTAGAGTAAGTGTTGAGGTCGATCATACAAAAAGCTACAATCCAGATTTTTTCCTAGAAACTGGGTTTACATACTAGAGTATGAAGGGCTTAATGCCATATGTTTTAACTGTGGGCTGTATGGACACACAAAGGAATCATGTCAAACGCAGTCACTGAAATTAAAAGCTACAATGACGCCTAAAAAACTCAGGCGAAGGCATAAGGTGGAGAAGGCGTCGTGAAACACCCAGTTATCTCCGTACTTGGTGTAATGCCCCAAATTTTGATTAAGGGCTAATGACAATTATTATGGATAATTATGAATTTAAATTGGAATTATTAAGTATTTTGTGGCAATTTTAATTAATATTCCATAAGTGGTGGAAAATTTAAAAAATGGAGTTATTGGCCATAAGTTAGTGATTAAGGGAAAATTAATTACTATCTAAGAGAAAAAAATGAGATATGTGATTAAATGGCTAATGGAGGGATTAAGTGACTAATTGGGTGTTTGCTTTATGGGAACCAATGGCATGTGGACATGTGTCAAGTGTAGAAGAAGAGAGAGGCATTGGGAAAGTCAAGTAGGGATAAAATAATATTTTTCTCTCTCCTCTCTCTCCCTCATTTTCAGTTGGAGCATAGAGCCATGGGCAAGTATCATCATTTCACCTTCCTCCACACTCCTCATCTCTCTCTTGCTCTCTCTATCTCTCTCTCTCTCTCTCGTGTCATTATTGCTCCAAGAAGGAAGAAGAAAGAGCTTGTGATTAAGGTAAGCAAATGGCCTCTATTGCTCAAACTCACTTCATTAATGTTGATCCTTAAAGTGAGAGCTTCATTTTGATGTTTATAGTATGCCTATTGATGTTGATTTGTGCCCACACGAAATTTTGGAGGTTGCTAAATCAAGAAATCTCTTTGGCAAAGTGAAAGAGGTAAGTGAGACTAATCTATCTATCTAAGTTTTATGCCAAAGGGGGTTAGTTTGACATTTCTGGAAATTTTGACCTTTAATCCGAAAATGATGATCACTGGGCTTTTGGCATGTTTTTGGCACAGTAATGGTATTTGAGAATGTATATGGATAGATAGGATTGATTGGGAATTGAATGATTGAGTTTAGTGATATTGGAAAATTGGTGATTTGTGTTGCCCAAAACCAAAGCATGATAATGGAGTAGGATTTGGATAATTCTGATGATTCCATTGAATTCCTTGGATGTTTTTGTGTGGGAATAGCTTTGGTAGAAGTTTTGGGTCTATTGGGATCAATTGGGCAAGTGTTAAGAAATGTGGTCAATTTTGCTGCGTTTTCTTGTTTCTGATAGAATCACTCGAGTGATCTGGGGTTCACTCGAGTGAAGGATGAATAACACTCGAGTGGTGATGCTTTCCACTCGAGTGAGGTTGTGTGAACTGTTGTGGTGCAATACAGCGTGAGCAAACATAAGGGTGACATGAGTCATACCTGCCCTTGCCGCTGTAACTGCCATTGTAGTTGCCATATGTGTGTGATGATTTGCTTTCATGCCTTATTGTTGTGCATACTATGAGTGATTTGTTAGTACGGGGATTCTTTAGAATCTCACTCTCCTAAAACAACTTTTAGACAAGGCCAAAGGATCAAAAGGGAAGCGGGTGACGAAGAGTGGGTAGAGCTCTGAGGTGGGAGTATTTTGAATATTGGTTATCATGTAAATCATTTGGATATTTTTGTTGGGAATTACATGTATATGTTGGATAGTAATTGTGTAATCCCCTTATTATGGGAAACTTTATAAGCAATTATGCCTTGTAGACCCTTATTTAATTAATGGAACCCGAGTGTGTCGGGAATTTATATTGTACTCTGATATGTATGAATGAAATCAACTTGTATAGGCCATTTATGTATTGAAATGTGAATATGAGACCGTTGTGAACAGGTTTCGAAAAAGGTTTTTTTTTAAAACCCTGATTTTAGGAAATTTTATTTTGTTTGAGTCCCAAATCGTCTATGATCTCTAATTCCATATAATTACGTGTTTATAAACGTAAATCTCAGCCTAGATCGTGAAGGGGGTTACACTTGGTATAGCAGTGGAAGAGGCGTACAGACCTTGGATGCATGTGAGATCGTTAGCTAGATTGTGGCCATCGCACCCTCAAATTGCTGATACAGATAGAAATCAACAGGGCAAAACAGATATTTCTTCTAGGAAAAATGGAAAAGAAGCTGACAGAAATTCTGGCTTGAGGTTTGCAGTCTCGCAAGAGCGAGATCCGACTTTCTTGTAACAGGATACATCGACACTAAATAGGAAGAATATGGAGATTGAGGTTCAGTGCAGGAAAAAGGAGAGTCAAACCCTACCTAAAATTGGCAGTGAGGGAAGGAAATCAAAGAAACTAGACAACCTAATCTCTATCTTCGAGGTAGGAGACTACAGCGTGAAAACCGTGGAACCTGCGGAGAGGAGAGGAAGAAGGATAAGATGTCGATGTTAGAAATGAAGAATGAAGAGAAGAGGGGGCCAACAGATTTGAGAAAGAGGAAGAGAGGGGGGGTTGGTTCGGTTCAAGCCCAAGCAAAGGAATCTTGGGCACAAGAAGCCCAACCAAAGGAAACCAATAGGCAATAAATGCAAGAACAAGATGAACCAGCTTAAGCCCAAACGAAGGAACTATCAAGACAAGAAATAAAAAAATGAAAGGGCCCATTTTGGGAGAAATTGAAATGCAGGAAAAATAACAATGGGGATGGGCCGAAAATTCCAACTACACAAACTAAAAAAAAGAAAATGGGGAGGAATCATAGTTTGGTGTTTGGATCTTCATCAATAAATGGATTACTTCAATTGGACCTATCCAATCAAACTAATTGCAATCAAATCATATCAATAGAATCCAACGGAGCATATATTCAAGCATGTGCAGAGATGAACATAAAACAGGAAGAGCATGTCCGTTTGCTTCCTACGAAACCTCCGGAGCACAACATGATCCAACAAGCATCATATGTGAGCAACAACAAGGATGCGAAAATAGGGATTGAGGCCGACACTTCAAATGAATTCGGAGAAGGTATTCTTGTTGATGTAGAAGTGATGCAAGTAGCTCAACTGGACCAGTAATAGCATCTTCTCAGGTCAGTCTTCCCCTACTATATCTTTCTATTATGGATTCTATGAATATATTATCTTGGAACTGCAGGGGCGTAGCTTCTAAAACTTTTCCTGGTAGAGTTAGAGATGTGCTTAAAAATAACGATGTTAAGATTATGATTCTTATGGAAACTCGGGTCAGTGGTATGAAGGCAAATAGAATAATTAAAAGAATGGGGTTTAATACTTGACTTCGGTTGGAAGCTATGGGCTTTGCTGGGGGCATCTGGCTGTTATGGAATAGTGAAGATCTTTGTGTCCATTATATTTCCTCTTCAACCCAAGCCATTCATGCGAAAATTGTGGTGACTAAAGATTCTAAGGATTTTTTGCTTTCTTGTATATATGCTGAACAGGATCGAATTCTCCTTCAAAATCTTTGGAATGAATAGAATGATTTAAGCAGGCTTATCAACATGCCGTGGATTGTCATAGGGTTTTTAATGCATACTTATATAGTGAAAATAAATGTGGGGGTTCGGGTTTGAATGTTAGATCCATGAGGCAGTTCCAGGATTGTATCTTTGAGTGTCAACTCCTTGATATTGAAACAATTGGAGATAGGTTTACCTGGGAGTGCGCTTTGATTAAAGAGAAAATTGATTGGGCATTTATGAACTCCTAGTGGAACCACTTATACCTACTCACAAAAGTTCACCATCTGCCCAAATTTGGTTCTGATCATCGGCCTATATTACTTAAAGCCTATCCTTCATATGGCCGACGGTCTAAACCCCTTTTAGATGTCAAGCTGCTTGGTTCTTGGAAAAGGGCTTTCGTGATATGGTTAAAGAGGCTTGGAATGGGGAGAACTGGAACGTAAAAGTAAATAATTTTACTAGCAAAGCGGGGGAGTGGAATAAAAGAAGAGTAGGAAATCTTAATGAAAAAAAGCAGAACTCTTCATAGGATAGAAGGTATTAAAAGAGCAAGGGCCAGGCGGGATAGCCAATATTTGATCCAAACTAAAAATGAGCTATGGAAAGAGTACAACAAATTATTGGCTCAAGAAGAATTGTTATGGTACCAAAAATCAAGATGTAATTGGTTGACGTGGGGGAATCAAAACAATAAATTCTTCCATACTACAGCAATTAACAGAAGATGACGTAATAGGATTGACGGTCTAAGAAAGAGTAATGAGCAGTAGGTCTTTAACCAATAGGAGCTCAAGAACCTTGTTGTCAATTATTATAGAGGCCTATTTCAATGTGGGCTTCAAAATCCTAGCAGCATTGTTACCTAGATCAATGTTCCAAACTTGAGTGACACCGAACTTAACAAGATAAATGCATATGTATCTCAAGAAGAGATTAAAAGAGCAACCTTTGATCTTGGGGCTTTCAAGGCTCTGGGACCCGATGGTATTCAAGCGATCTTTTATCAAGAATATTGGCCAGTCATGGGGAAGCATATTGTTGATCTGGTAAATGATGTATTTCAAGATCCGAGTCGAATTAGAAACATTAATAATACAAATATTGGGCTCATTCCAAAATTAGATACCCCTAAGACTATCATGGATTTCAGGCCCATCTCCCTATGTAATGTGAGCTATAAAATTATTACCAAAATTCTCAGTTGTTGACTTTGGGAGGTTATGGATAAACTTGTTGGGCAACATTAATGTAGTTTCATTATAGGGCGTCAGAATAGTGATAATATAATTATTACTCAAGACGTTATCTACTCAATGAGAGTCAAAATGGGGAAGAAGAGTTGGATGTCTGTGAAGGTAGATCTTAAGAAGGCTTATGATCGGCTGGAATGGGACGTTCATACATGATACACTTCGTATTATGGCTGTGAAGGGAAAATCTGTGACCTTATTATGGCTTATATCTCGCGCCCATCCTTTCAGGTGCTATGGAATGGGGAAGCTACTAATACCTTCACTTCTTCTCTTAGAGTTAGACAGGGAGACCCCTTTTCCCCTTATATTTTTACTCTGTGCATGGAGCAGCTTAGTCATATTATTCAAGATACGATTAATACGGGAATATGGAAATCGATTCGTCTTAATAGAGGAGGTCCTCCCATTTCTCACCTCTTCTTAGCAGATGATTTAATTTTATTTGGAGAAGTGACGTAGGATCAGGTTGACCAAATGCTGGGTTGCCTTCAGAAATTTTGTGATGTCTCGGGGCAAAAAGTTAACAAAATGAAGACCAAAGTTTGTTTCTCTAAGAATGTCCACTTCAACAGAGCATATGATCTTAGCAGAGCTATGGGAGTTCTTTTAACAGGGGATTTGGGTAAATATCTTGGTATTCCCTTAATTCATAAAAGGGTTTCCAGGGTTCTTTTTAATCCTATTATGGAGAAGATTCAAAAGAGATTAACAGGCTAGAAAAGGGGATGTTTGAATATGGTAGGAAGAGTTACCCTCATTAAATCAGTATTATCGACTCTTTCGGCTTACCATATGCAGACCATGTTACTACCAAGAGGATTACTAAGAGAGCTAGAAAAGAAGATCAAGAGTTTCCTATGGGATGAGAGGGACGATCAGAGGAAATTACAACTTATCTCCTAGGATTAGATTAAGAAAGATAAGAAAGAAGGCGGCCTACGCATCCGGGAAATGTGCAAACAAAATGAAGCCTTTATTATGAAGCTGTGTTGGCATATCCTTACTAACAAGGAAGCCTTATGGATAAGGGTGCTTAGGAGCAAGTATAAATGGGATCAAATGAATAGACCGATACCTAGAAAGGTTGCTTCGTATACATGGAGAGGTATTTGCTCGGTATAGGAAAAATTTAAGGAAGGAGTGAAGGTCAAAATCGGGAATGGTTCAATGTCTTTTTTTTTTTATGATAATTGGTCGGCTTTAAACAGACCATTAGTTGATCTTTTTCCTGGGTCGGAGACCTTTATGGGCATGAATGAAAAAGTTCAAGATTATGTTAATCCGTGGGGCGAGTGGGATACAAGAAAGTTAAGTATGTGGTTCTAGTGGCCAATTATCGAGCTGATTAAGAGCGTAAGCCCCCCTGTGAGGAGAGGGGAGAGGATAAGTATTAGTGGGCTCTGACTGCTGATGGTAAGTTTTCTGTTAGTTCTGCATATTGTTTCTATTTTACAGGTCACCAAAACCAGAATCAAGCCTTTTGAAGCTGCTGTGGAGATGGAAGGCACCAGAGAAGATCGAATCCTTTATGTGGCTTGTTGCTCATGGGAAGGCTCATACGGCGAAATTAAGACAACAAAGGGGCTTGATGGAAAATGCAAGTTGTGCTTTTGGATGCAATGAGGAAGAGGATCTCATGCACCTGTTACGGGATTGTGCTAATGCAAAGGAAATGTGGATTTCCCTGGTTCAACCAGTCCTGTAGGCTAAGTTCTATACTCTACAAAGTTTGAAATGGATCCAATGGAACCTCAGAAACAAAGCAGGGAGAAACTTCACTATAAAAGTTAGTTGGTTAATTCTATTTGAGTATGTCTGCTGGGATATATGGGTTGCTCGTTGTTCAAAGTTGTTTGGTATTGAACAAGAAATGGGACAGCAAAATGGCCACTCTAGTTTGTTCAGAGCCAGTTGGGGCCTCGATTTAACCAAAAATTATAGTTTTTACAATCATAACATTGATGAGGAAGGAGCTGGTATGAGGGGAAGACTGGGTTTTGTTACTTTAGAGACAGATAGATTAGTGCTGGAGTCAGGCATGGCAAGCTATGCTGGAGCGATCAAGGACGAAGCCGGTAGTTGGATTTGTGGTTATATCAGTTGGATTATCCACGTGCCTCATGTGGTGGCAGTGGTAGAGATCATTGCAATTATACAGGGTCTTCAAATATGCTGGAACCAGAATATAAAGAATATTATTGTTCTCACAGACTATCTGGAGGCCATAAACCTTCTCATAAGAGGCTCGGATAAGGACCACCTATTCAGGGATGTGATAAAGGATGTGAGACTTTGGCTATCTAGAGATTGGCAAGTGCTTCTTAGTTTTGTATCTAAGGAAGATAATACTCTTGCGGATTATATGGCTGGGTTAGCTCAGCATTACCATGAATTTTGTCATCCTTGATCACCCACCACCTGCTTTTCAGGAGGCGGTTGTTAATCATGTTTGATTTTTGTTTTTGCGTTTCCTCTTGCAAACAAATTTCCTTTGTAACCTATCTATAGGTTATTGTATTCCAGTGTATCATTCAAAAAAGACAAGGTAAATAAAAAAAAAGATTTGAAACTAGAAGGAAGGCAAAGTGATTCTCAGTCATTCTCTGTCTTTGTTGATTCTTTTTTTTTTTAAATTCGGACAGTTATGTAATTTCTTTTTAATTTTGGAAAGGTTGAATCAAGCCCTAATACTACTATGTATTTTAAATATTCAAAACATCTTTTTTTCTTATAACATTTTTAAAGTTCTTTTTAAAATATTTTCTCTTTAAAAAATTCTGAAAATATTTTTAATAATTCCTTTTATTTTGATAAGTCTAAGTCAAGAGAATTTTAAAAAGCACTTAAACAAATTTTTTTTGTCTTTTGGACAATGTTTTCATTGAAAAACTTATGCCGAGTGTGAACCTATTAGTGATGGCCTAGAAGATGAACCAATTTTTTCAAAAAACTTTAAAATTTTGATCCAAACATACATTACTTAGAAGAATTGAATTTCTAAGTAATGAATGAGTTAGAGATGTGCCCATTTGAGTACAAAATTTTAAGTGACAACTTAGAAGCAGAAAATTTTAAAAAGAATCATGATAAAAAAATCCAGAGTAAGGTTGATTAGTAATCTTGAAATGGAATAAGAAGAGCAATTGGAAGAAAATTGAGAAGACGATACCTAAAAGGAACTTGAATATCCTTAATCTTAAGAAATTCAATGTCAAGATTCGAATGTAAAGAAATCTCAAGGAGATAAAAGTTAATGATCTGATAGTAAATAATCGACATCATATCAATGTGAAAGAAAATCTTAAATGAAGAGATTTCCAAATATTAAAAATCTGAATTATGGTGGAATTCAGGGAAATAACACTCCTTGAACAGAGAGTGAAAGCCTATCTCAAAAGAAGAAATTGAGCGCAGTCAAAATCTCCAATACTTGAAACTATAAGAGATACTAAATGTTTCTATTGTGAAACAAATATGATTTAAATAAGAAATTTGGAATTTTCTCCTAGAAAATATAGAGAAACTAAGATATTGTTGAAATGATACAAAACATAAAATTCTTACAAATTTAGAAAAACAATAGTTGTAATGCCACAAAATAGGATTAAAGGCTAATCACTTCAAAAGTGGATGCAATTATTGTTAATTAAACACTTTTGGAGAATATGATGTGAATTGTGAATTGAATGCATTATAATCAATGCCTAAACCCTGTATTTAAGTTCAGTTATGGATTAATATCTATATTGAATTAAATTAGAGGGAGGGCACATAGTAAGGTGTAATGGAAAGATAGAATGTGTTAAATGGATATTCAACAAAAATGACCAAATAGTCAGCAACCAAAGAAGGAACTCATTAGTAACATGAGAGATTAAGAAGTATGACAATTGTCTAAGTATTATAAAGGGAATTATCCCATGTTTGCATGTGCATAGAAAGAGTTGAGAGGATGTTCAAGATCTTGACACTTGGTAACATTTGAGCCATGGGATCATGGTCAAAGTGTCAACACTAATTCTCTTCCCTCTTCCCTCATTAATTTCATCCAAAGTGGAGTGTGAGAGACCAAAAATCTTCATTATCATCTTCAGCCCATCTTTCTCTCTCTAAGACTCCATTTTCGCCAAGTGAAGGAAGGAAAGAGAAAAGAAAAGGTCAGTTTTTGACCCTAGAGATGACCTTGTATGCTCAAATGCTCTTCTTTAATGTTGTTCATGTTGATGAGAGCTTCATATATATGGTTTTAGATTTTTGAAAGAAGGTGTTTGAGAGCTTGAGAAAAGTTGAAAGTGGTGGAATCAAGAAACTAGCTTGAGGAAGTGAAAGAGGTGAGGAATATCTTCCTTTTGATATATATATATATATATATATTGTGACCGTTAGTGAAACTTTGGAATTTCTGGATTTTAGCCCTAATTTTTGTGTTATTAGGGTCTTGAGTATTGCATGGTGTTTTAGTGGTGGAATTGATATTTTGTTATATGTCTTGCATAATGAAATTGGTTGGGATTGGTTTGAAACTTTGAATGGAAAAGAATTGCAATGTGAGTTTTGTGTTGTGATATTGGGAGACATGTTGTGGTCATTGGGGAAACATGTCAATGTGATATGAATTAGGTTGATGTGGTGTTTCTAATGGATTCCTTGTGAAAATTTGTGCAAGGAGAGTGTTTGTTGTGAAATTGGAACCATTGAGAATAATTGTGCAAAACTTGAAATTCTGTCCATTGAAACTCTGTGTTGGGCAGTTTATTTGTGTGGACATTTTGAATAGGCAAATGGTGTCTAAAAATTCTGAAACTTTTCAGTCTTAAATTTGACATGCCAAGCTTCAAAATAGACATATAATTCATGTCATTTCGATTTGTGAGCTAGGAGTTATGATTTTCCAAAGTTTGGGATTGAAACTAGAATTTGTTTTGAAGCACTGTGTACTTTTGTGTAATTCTGTATTTGTGTGATGGTGGCTGGTGATAGTTCATGTTTTTCCTATGTAAAGGACTTTTGGATCACCTCATTTCAATTTTTCTAGAATTAGTTATGATTTTTTAAAGTTCGGCCAAGAAAAAGAATTTTCTTGGCAGCAGCCAAAAGTTCCTGGCCGTAGCGAAAAAGTTTCTGACCTCTGTTTTTGGCTGTCGATAAATACTTCTTGGCTACGGCCAACTCCCAAAAATCATCATTCTAGAACTTTTGAAAGTGGTTTTGATATGGTTCCTCCCAAACCTTTGAGGCATGTGTTTAGGCTTTTAATAGCCACCTAAAGGTCTCAAATGATAACCAACTTTAGGTATTATGGAATTAAGAACTTGCAATAGAGATTGATCCGTCATCCTTAATTTTGGTTTATAGGATTGGATATTTTCCCTGCTCGAGAGCAGCTTGTGACAAAGCACGATCAAAAAGAACCAGGTAGTGACATTTTTCCTTATACTATATGTAAGGCTTTGTATATATGTTTATCATGGTTTGTGATGATTTCGGATGCTGCTGCGAATACAATGAAAGCTGTCGTCATTGTAAATAGAGCGAAAGTTGTGGTTATTGTGAATACAGCGAAAGCTGTCGTTATTGTGATTACAGAGAAAGCTGTCGTATTGTGTATACAATCGTGAGTGCTGTCATTTGTGGTGAAAGCCATGCATTATTGTGTTGCTGCTGTTGTTGCTGATGATGATTTACTTATATGTTATGTGCTTATATATTGTACGAGTGATTTGACTATTGGGATTTTCTTGAGTTTCATTTTTTTCCATTGACTAACCTACAGTCAGGGTAAGTAGCTCCAAAGGGAAGGAGACAACCAAGGGCGGCTAGGACTTTCTTAGGGATGTATTAATGGTTGTTGGTTATCAAATTTTGAATGGGATTATTGTATATATATTTGGGATGTAAATTTTGGTATGATTTTGTGTAATCCCTATATGGAAAATTGTAAATGGGCGAATGCGCCCTGTAAGCCCTTAGTGAATGTATGAAACACAGGGGTTGCCGGGATTTTGGTTATACGCTCTGGTATATATATAAATGTGATTTAACTGCGTAGGGTAATTATATTCGAAATGTGAAATTTGAGACCAGGTTAAAAAGGGATTTTGAAAGAAATTTAAAAAAAACTATCTTGAACATGGGATTAAAAATGAGTCTTCTACTATTCGTTGGTGTCTAATTCCTTTTAATTACGCATTTCCAAATCATAATTATAGTCAATAAGGCAGGAGGTTACAATAGTTGTTGAGAACTTATCAGATTAGGTTTGAGAAATAAATTTTGCCCATAACATCTATACCACTAAGTGTGAGTGGGAGATGTTAGAACATATTAGTCTACCCTTGGTGGATTAGAGCCCAAACCCATATCAAAGGGGGTCATTATTCAAATACGGAGAGATATGAGTTAATAAAAAGAGATATCCTTTATGGTTTAAAGGTAATATCTATTGCCATATAACCGTACATTTAAGGATTACATCCATTCATATGTGATCGTACATATAAGATAAATACAAGATGTGGGATTGAGATAGGAGAGTACTTAGAATATAACATGTAATATCCCAATTTTTGATTAAGCGTTAAGGACTTCAAAAGTGGATGTGATTATTGATAAATGAACACTTTTGGAGAATGTGATGTGAAATGTGAATCGGATATGTAATGAGCTGTGCCGAAACCCTGTATTTAAGTTCAGTTATAGATTAACATCTAAATTGACTTAAAATAGAGGGAGGGCGCATTTTGTGGTGAAATGGAAATATATGATGTGTTTGGTGGTGGTGGTGATTCAGAAGAATTACCACAATCAGGGGCAAAATGATAAAGTTATTGACTAATTGGTCAGTTACCGAAGAGGAAACTCATTGGTAACTCAACGATCAATGGTTGTGATTGATTGTTATATGATTAAAAGGGGTGGAATTCTATATGTATGTGATTATGTGAGCTCATAGAAGTGTGACAAGATTGTGACACTTGGCATAATGTGAGCCCTTGGATTGGGTCAAATTTTCAACACTCATTTCCCTCTCTCCTTTCTTTGTAAGTCGGCCAAGGGGGCCTTTTTGCCCTAAAATTCTGCTTCTCCTTCATCATCTCATCTTTCTCTCTATTCTCCATGGACGTCCAAAATGAAGGAGGAAAGATAAAGGAATAGGTGAGTTTTTGGTTGGTTTGTTGTCCTCTAATGCTTAAACACCCTTCTCTAATGTTGTTCATAGTGATGAGAGCTTCATTGCTATGGTTTTAGATTTGTGAAAGAAGGTGTTTGAGAGCTTGAAGGATTTGGAAGGTTGATAAAGCAAAGAATTGGCCTTAGGAAAAGGAAGAGGTGAGTGATAGCTTCTCTTTGACCTAAGTTTTGTGGTCATTGATTGAATTTTGTGAATTGTGGATTTTGCCCTAATTTCGATATATTTGTGAAATGGAAGAATTGGTTTGTGTATTGTGATCACAATGGTGTCATATTGTGTTTTGGTGCCATTAGAATTAATTTGGGAACTTGAGATGGAAAGTTGTGAAATGTTGAGTTTGAATTGTGAATTGTGTTGACATGTTGTGAATCTTGTGGAAATATGTTAATATGATGTGAATTTGATTTGGTGTTTACAATGGATTCCTTGTGAAAATTTGTGTGGAAATTAGGTTTGATGTGAAAATGGAACCATTGGAAGTCATTGTGGAAAATCTGAAAATTCTGGTTTTGGCTAAGTCTAAAATGTTGTGTAAGTGACCAAATTTTCATGGTATTTTGAAATAGCAAATGATGTTGAAATGATGTGAAACTTTTCAGATTTGTAGTTCACATTGCAAGCTTTCCATTGATATAAAGTTTTGGTCATTTTGAGTTATGTGGCCAAAGTTATGGTTGTTAGAAAATGAGCCAGGGGAAAGGTCTGTGGTTGGCCGTGACCCAAAACCTTCTGACGTGCTTCAGGCCGTGGCTCAAATATTTCTGACCTATCTCTGGCCGCAGCCCATAATTGCTTACTACAGCCCATGAGTTTCTGACCATCTGTTGGCCGCGGCCCAAGGTGGGGCTAGCAGCGGCCAACCATTGAACAATGATGTTTTGAGGTTTGAAAGATGGTCTTTGGTCAAGTTTTCCCAACCCTTTAGGTATGTGTTTAGGCTTTAAGTAGTCACCTAAAGCTTGTGAATGATAACAAACTTTAAGTGTTATTGGAATAGAGAATAACACTATGTCCGTCCTTTGGTTATAGGGTTTGATGTTCGCCTTGATCGTGAATAGCCGATGCTGGAGCACACGTGGAAAGAAAAAGTGTAGGGAACGTACCTCTCCTGCATGTATTTGATATTTGTGTTGTTGTATTGATGCATGTTATTGCTTTGCTTGATTATGTGAAAGATATATGATTGATTGAAGCTCTTTTTCTATTTATACTATGGCCATAAGTATGTTGTTTGAAACATTGAGCATGCAGATATGTCATTTTGTGAGCATGTGTTTATGTAAAGCAAGCATGTCATGCATTAAGCACTTATCTTGATGCATATTGATATTTGTTTCCTATTGAGATTCTCTTGAATCTCACCCTCCCCTACCAACAATTTAGACAGGGCAAGAGGCTCTCAGAGGGGACAAGCAACTAGGGGCGGCGAAGACTCTTTTAGGATATTTGATTTGGTAGTTGGTTATCAGCGTTGGTTAGGATGACTATGTATGTTTTGGATGTATATTTGGTTATTTGGATATGTACATGTTCGGCAGAGTATTTGGATTTGTATTTCGAATGGATTTGTGTAATCCCCTAATTGGGAATTTGTATATCCTTCTTAATAAAGGTATGAACCCAAGGTTCGTCAGGAAATAATGTTGTGCACTCTAATCTTTGTACGAATGTGATTTATCTGCGCGAAATAATTGTATTCAAAATGTGAATGTGAGATCAGGTGTATTAGATTTCGAAAGGTATTTGTGAAAACTCTATCTTAAGGAAAGGAAATTGAAATAAGTTTTGTTTATCCATTGGTCCCTAATTCATTTTAATCGCGTATTTCAGATATAATTATGGAAGGGGGTTACATAACACACACAGAATAATGTTCTCCTCCCTCTAAAAGGTTATCTCATATAAATGTTCTCTTATCTTCTTCTCTTTGGTGTATTTGTTGTATAACATAATCAGGGGTCCGCATCAATGCTCCGGTTTCATGTCGGTACTTCAGTGGGTTAATCAGATTCCACGTACACTCAAAATTTTTACACTATCGATTTCCATGCTCGAGTTTGAAACTCAACGCCAATGGTGGCCTTAGAATGCATGCAAGAGATTAGGTTGGATTTGTGGGGGATTTTACTCTGTTTCCAATCACAATTTGACCCCTTCTTTTGTGAAATAATGGTTCTGAATTTAGATTTTGTTCATTGAATTTTTTTTCTCATACCGTAATTCAATTTTCTATGTAATTGATTTTGTTTTATTTTTCTCCTTTCTTATTTATATTTTTTGGGTTCTTCATTGTCCATGGCTGCTTAAAGGTTATTTCTTACTTGTATTTGTATTGAATTGTTGGTCATTACTGGGTTTAATGGTTATGGATGGGGTGAGGAGCGAAGGACGGTGGGGCAAGACGAGACTGAATGGTTTGAGTGATGAAGATGAAGGGGAGGAGCACCTGGTCGATTAGATTTTGTTGAGTGATGATGATGAGGGAGAGGATCACCTGAAATTCCCATAACGGAATATCTAAACATCTCAACAGCACCATTTAAACGTGCAATAGGATTTAGAATATTCTCCAAGTGTGGATCGCATGCATTACACAAGTCTGAAAGAAGAGCCATTATTCATGGCTCATAAATTGTTTAAGTTTAAAAATTATATATACTACTACAGAGCAAATGAGGGTGATAAGGGAAGGTGTAACCCCCTCACCGTAATTATATCTGAGTTATGAAATTTAAGTGAAATAGAGACCAATAAGACAAAAACAACATTTACAATCCCTCATCTTCTCAAAAATATAATTAATCTGGTCTCACATTCACATTCAAATATAATTACCTGTGCAGTAAAATCACATTCATAAATATCAGAATGCCCAACTAAAATCCCAACAATCCCGGGTTACATGTATATATATAATGGATGTAAAGTTTCCCAAAATAGGGGATTACATATCCAAAAATAATATTCACAACCCATATATATACAGTAATCCCAAACTAAAACAGACAACCAACAGTCCAAAAGTAAAATGTCCCTACTAGTCCTAGCCACTCCTAGTTGCCCACTTCTCCTTGGAGCCACTCGCCTTGTCTGATGGTTAGTCAAAGGGAAGAATGAGATTCAAAAGAATCCCATTAGTAACAAATCACTCATACAGTATGTAAGCACATAGCATGTAAGATCATGTTCAGCAATAACACAGTGATTCATGGCTCACACCACAAACGACAGCACTTACGGTTGTAATCACAATGCGACAGCTTCCGCTGTAATCACTATGTCCACTTTCACGGTAAACAATATGCCAGCTTTCACTATAATCTCTATGCTCGCTTTCACGGTAAACACTATACAGCAGCATCACGAAAGAGCACAAAGCTTCACAAAGCAGCAGCAACACAATGCATGATAGACATACATACAATGATTTGCACAAAGTATAAGAGAAAGAGTCACTACCTTATTCTTTCCTGACGTTCCTTGGCACAGTGGGCTCACAAGTCTGGCAAATGTCAAATCCTATAACCAAATTAGGGACAATCGATTAATCTCTTTTCCAAATACATATTTCTATAATACACTAAGTTGGTTATCATTCGAACTCTTTAGGTAGCTATTAGAGGCCAACACATATGCCAAAAGGGTTGGGAGAAACTACCCTGAAGACCCCTTTTTTGGAAACAGAACACTGATTTTTGGCTAACTCACTCGAGTGAAGATGACCTCACTCGAGTGATGAGAGAGTTGTACTCGGGTGAGAATGGTTCTCACTCGTGAGTGTTTGACAGTGAGCAACAACCATGGCCAAAAAATGCTCACAACACTCGAGCATGAGGTTTCGCACTTGAGTGATGACATCAAATTCACTCGAGTCCCCGAAAGTGCAACACAGGAAGTGACAACCCGAGAGCACAGACAGCTTCAGAGGAAAAAGCTCACTCAAGCACAACCCTTGGCACTCGGGTGAGAAGACTACACTTGCGAGTGTCAAAACACACTCTTGAAAGTTGGCCTACGAGTGACAACCCGAGACGCAACCCTTAACATGAACTCACACCTTCACTCGAGTGAACCCCTGCTCACTCGAGTGATCACCAATATCACTCGTGGGTTACAAAGTGCACTCTTGCTTCTTATCAGAAAATCAGGTGAAACGCAGAAGGAAAAAGGGAAACAACACTGCAGTACTCGAGTGAGACCCCCCTCACTCAAGTGATCTTATCAAATCTCCAAATTGCAGCAGCTAACAAAAATCCCCAGATTTGCCAAAACTGATCCCAATGGTTCCCAAACTCAACACAAAGCTCATTCCTACTTAAAATCTCATAAGGAATCCAATTGGTAACCTCAAAACACCCAAAAACTCATTTTAACAACAATCTCACTCTTGGGTCTCTATAATACACACATTACCCAATTCTATTCAACTCACTTTCCAAATTCAAAACCATATCCAACACTCAAATAACTTCACAATAAACCAATTCCAACATCATTCACCATGTAATTCATGCATTCAAAATTTTGGCATAAAACCAGGGCAAATTCCAGAAGTCATCAAGCTCAACCAAAAATCACAATAAATATATCAAAAAGCACCAAATCCTTACCTCTTCAAATTGCTAGAATCAAACCTTGATTCTCCAACTCTCAAATTTGTTCCAACACTCAAATCACCACCTTTCAAAATTCTGAAACCATCAAAATGAAGCTCTTAACATTAGGAACAAGATTAATGAAGAGTGTTTGAGCATATGAGAACCATTACTCACCTAAAAAGCAAGCTTTCTCTTTCTCTTTCTTCCTTAGGTCGCCGGAAATGGAGGTGAGGAGAGAGAGAGAGAGATGAGAGATGATGATGATGATAAAGGCAAGCATATTTTTCCACTTCCCAAAGCTCCCAACCGAATAGGAGAGAGGAGAGAGAGAAAAGGTGAGTGGTTGACTAATAAACATGATCCTTTGGTCCACAAAATACCACTTGTCACCATCTTGCTCACTCTTCCATGAATTCACATAGATGTATAGCACATGATTCCGACCCATAAACAATAAATCTCAACCATAGATTCTCAATCACCAATGAGTTTCCTCTTTGGTAACTGACCAATTGGTCTGTAAATTTCCAATTTTACTATTTTGCCCCTGGCTATCACTATGCTTAATAAATTATCACCAAGTACATTTATATCAAATTCACATCACATTTCTCCAAAAGTGTTTAATTACACTAAATAGAATCAATTTTGAAGTCATTAGCCCTTAATCTCAAATTAGGTCATTACAGAAATTGGGTCATTACAGAAGGGACCCTTGCTCTTACCGATTTGTTTGACCGATGATGATGGAAGAGAAAGAAGGTTGAATTGATGAAGATGAGGGATGGCTAGGGAAGGGAGAGTAGCATATTGTTATGTTTTTAGACCTCTGAAGCAACATTGACATAAGAAAAATTTACAGGACAACATTGATATTTTGCAAATATTTTTAGGGCAAGTTTTCACAATGATTTAAATCAAGAAAATAGATCTAAAATCAATTAGAATTCAAAACTTAATGAAGTTAAGTAAAACTATAATCAAGCATTTATTATTGTTAGATCCCAAGTTTTGATGATAACAAAAGACAATTGTGTGCAAATCATAGTTTTATAAGTCTAAGGAATGTTTACAAAGTTACCAAATGCATATGGCAAAGTTCTGTGATGTTTGCTGTCAAAATTAACTGATATACTCGAGCACAAGACTAGCACTCGAGCATAGAACTCTTTTATGCTCGAGCAGATGCGAGTGACAGCCAGAAAGTGTTTGCCCAAGAGCATACTACTGCCATTTTTACTTATGCACTCGAGCACTGAAGATAGTACTAGAGCAGAAGAGTCTTTCTCACTCGAGCACATGCGAGTAAGGGACTGCGAGTGCTTGGCCGAGAGCAATTCCTATCATTCTTCTTTAATGCACTCGAGCAGTGAAATCAATACTCGAGCATGAAGCTATTTTGTACTTGAGCACTAGCGAGTGAGGGACTACAAGTGTTTGACTGAGAGTCATGAAGGTCAGAGAAGCACAAGTTTGCCCGAGTGAGACTTCATGTGCCCGAGTGACTCATCAGCACTCGCGAGTGAGAAATCTAACTCTCTCTAATTCTGATGCAAGTGCTGATAACAAGGGTATATTACATGAGAATATTCTTCTCACTCGAGCAGGAGTATGTGTGCTCGAGTGAGGGTCCACATCACCTGCGAGTGCAAAATCTAACTCTTGATAAAATGGTATGCGAGTGCTGTCCAGAGACGAGTCTCCTAGTGTAAAATACAAGGCCACTCGAGCAGAAGGAGTTGTGCTCGAGTGAGGCCCCACATCACTCGCGAGTGAGAAAACTATCTCTCTGAGTGAGCCCATCCATGCTCGAGTGATACTCTGTCAGAAGACTAAATGCACCAGTCTTACAGCGTTCAATTCGAATATGGTTTAATGTTATTTATTTATCTTATCATCACTTATTATTATTATTTAACATCATTTTGAATGTTTTATAAGTGTGATACAGGAGGATGAGCGTTGAAATAAACAGACACGAAGGAAGTCAAACAATGGCAGACAACATCATGACAAGCACGTACCTACTAAATTCAAAGTTTTCAAACGTACGCATGTCATTCCACAGTAACATGCCCCACTCCACAATGATCGTTATTCAAACGGGCAAAATTGAACATCTATAAATACAGAGTTCCAGAGAGATCGAATACAACAACTAAGCATAAGAATTCACAAGCAAATATACGAGTCTCTGTTATTCATATTTTCTCTATATTCATATTGATCTTCAGTGTTTATCATACTTGCTCTGTAAGAGAGTCTATATACATTTCAAATTCTATTTTCATTTGATCTCAAGGTATTGGGACCTTGAGAGGGTAGATATCCTTACGAGAGAAGCAGTTGAGAGAATTCCTAGTTAAACCTTCCACTCATAAGGCTTATAAGATACAAGTAGTAGAGAACGTTGCTGCTCGTAAGACTTACAGTGGTGTAAGTAGGAGAGAACGTTGCTGCTCATAAGACTTGTATACGTAAGCAAGTGGAAAAGGTCATAGGTTGTTTTTCTGCACGTAAGACTTGTCGTAAGGGGGAGAGAAATTTCTTAGTGTGAGAATATTTCTGCTCGTAGTCTGTTCGAGAACAATTGTTGTTTTGTGGCATTCTGAGAGCCCATTGAATCTTGGAAGAATAGTGAAAATCTCAGTAGGTCTTGATCTCTGAGGACTAGACGTAGGCCTGGTTTTTAGGCCGAACCAGTATAACTCTCTGTGTTCCAATCTTCTCAACTCTACTTTGTCTACTACAATTTTCATATCACCACATCAAGCAAAAATTTATCACATCACCCAATTCACCCCCTCTTGGGTGAAGCTTGCCTCTTTCAATTATTGATTCATTTAAGAAAAATGTAAAATAAAAAAGATTATAAAGGTTAAAGAAGATATTCAAGATATATCTAATTAAATATGCATATATGTGTGTGTAAGTATACATGTGTGTGTATAACAACAACAACAACAATAAAGCCTTTATCCCACTATATGGGGTCGGCTACATGGATCGCACGATGCCATTGTGTTCTGTCAAAAACCATATTTTTTGGTATATTATTAATCAAAAGGTCTCTCTCTATGACCTCATTAAGCGTACGCTTCGGCTTTCTGCGATCTCGTTTTACAGGACTCCATACGGCTTGATCCACCCTCCTCACCAGTGCATTCAACGGCCTTCGTTGAACATGTCCAAATCACCTCAAACGACTTTCTACCATTTTTCCTTCAATAGAGGACACTCCAACTCGTTCACGCATATGATTATTACGAATCTTATCTTTTCTTGTATGACCACACATCTATCTCAACATCCTCATCTCGGCCATCCCCATTTTATGCTCATGTAATCCCTTTAAAGCCCAACACTCACTACCATAAAGCATTGCTGGTCTTATAGCAGTGCGGTAGAACTTCCCTTTTACCTTATTAGGTACTTTCTGATCACAAATAACTCCAATAGCTTTTCTCCATTTACACCATCTAGCTTGAATTCTGTGATTGACATCACCATCAATTTCACCATCTTGTTGTATAATTGATCTCAAATACCGAAATTTTGTCACTTGCGGAATGACTTGCCCCACCAATTTAACTTCCACTTCATTTCGACCTTGTTTCTTATCATACTTATAATGCATATATTCAGTTTTGCTCCTACTCAGACGAAAACCCTTCACTTCCAAAGTCCGTCTCTATATTTCAAGTTTAGAATTAATTTCCTCCCTGGATTCAGCCAACATAACTATAGCATCCGCAAAAAGCATGCATTTAGGGATCTTCTCTCTTATAGGCTTAGTTAGAACATCTACCACTAGGTTAAACAAATAAGGGCTCAAAGGTGATCCCTGATGTAGGTCAATCCTTATAGGAAAGTCCTTTGTTACACCTCCAAGCAACCTAACATGTGTGTATATAAATAATTAATTAATTAAATAAGGAATAAGAAGTCCCACATCGATTAAATAATATTTTTTACGGTCTAAACTCTTATTTTCATATTAGTTTTTGGTTATTTAAAATTATCTTCCGACTTATTAGATAGACTATGCTTTTTTATTGCCAACATTAGATAGACAGTGTTGTCGTTTTAGCAAGCACACGTGTAGGTGTAACACGTAGACTATGATAAATATTGCTAAATATCGCCTGGGATCAATTATTGGCGTCTTCTAATAATCCACCTTTTAACTTTTTAACTTATGGCGTCACTTGTTCAAGAATAATTCCAATTAAGTCGCTACTTGCTTATCCTAATTTCTTCACTTTCTTTACACTCTTTGGCACTGCTAATCGTTTCCAGAGCAATCTCTATGTCCTCTTGAGAATCCCCAAACCCATTAGGCCTCTTTTGTTCTTTTTTTTTCTACCGTGAAATTGTTCTTGAACACGTCATGAACTTTGTCTAATTGAGAAAATAACAAGAATGCATACTTATCCCTACAAACACAAGCCTACTTTTTTAGATGGTACAAACCTCACCTAATGACATAAGTTTTACTAATTGATTTTTATGTTGTAGAATCATACTATGAATTGAGCTTTTTTTTCTTTGGCCCAACTACTATCAATTGTGGTTTGAAGTTCTTGATTTAGAATGGGCGGGGTTGGGTCCACGAAATAAATCACGCAACATTAAGTTCGTAAAGCTAATGATGACAGTAGTTTCAGATTCAATGCATTTAATTGTAAGAAGCAGAGGACTGAATAGGAAACATGAAAAACCCAACAAAAAAAAAAAAGGTTGAGTGAAGGGTTCAGAAGAAAATGTGGTAAGTAAGAACGAGTTCTATAAAAAGAGAGAGAAAATTTGGCACGAAATTTGCAATATATCTTGGGGAATGTTGGAATGGGAGATTATAAGACTGCAGTGTATTATTCTTTATGCTTAACCAATTAAATATTCCTATTTCCAAACTTTACTACTTTAAGCTTTTCATATAGATTAAGAAAATCATTAAATAACATAGACAATAAAAAAAATTTAATTGTATTTCATTAAAATACCCTCAACATTAATATTATGTAGAAAACACTATTGGAGTAGACTAAAATATTGAGGGTAAAATATTAAGGTTCAAGAAAAAAATTAATGTTTTATTAAAATTCTTGGTGAATCAGGTGATTAATATTTTAAAGTGATAATTATTATGAAGTTATGAAACGGAGGTGTACTTGAGACGGAGGTGTACTTGAGATAGATGATATGGTAGGATTCTAAAATTCTGTCCTTTTATGATGAGGAAGCTGAGACCATTGTCATTGAGCAGCCGTTTACCCTTTTAACAGCTTCTCACTCTCAGCCCTTGATGAAGAATTGCGCTAGTTTGCATATTTATCCATTGCTTGACCAGGGAAAGAAAATAATACTGCAACAATTGGTTCTGCTACTTTGCAGATAAGTACAGCATTGTTTCTCTCCAGTGTTCCATTTTTTAATATTGTGAGGAAGGCTATTTGACTTTACCTTTTTTTTTTTTTTTTTCCACCCCAAAAAAATTAGAGCACTATAATTATGTCACAGTTTTCAGACCTAGAATATTACTATATTCAATTAATAACGTGAGTATAGAGCGAGAATTCGCGTTATATTCTTACTTGTTTTACTCACCAAATTATTGCTCAAGGAAGAAGAAGATATAGAGTGTGTTTGGAATAGCGATAGGAAAAATGGAGTTTCTTAATTTAGTTTTTAGTAATTTTATTTTTGGTAAAAGCCCAATTGTGTAATGTGATTTATGTTTGGAACAGCGATTGTATAAATGACTTTTATAAAAGTAAAACTTGTTTAGATTGACTTAAGCACAAGTGACTTTTGTGATGATAGTAAGAGAGAGTAGGTGAAAAAATATTTTAAAGGGTTAAAAACACCAAAAAATAGTTTAAAATAATTTTTGGAATTGAAAAAGTACATTAAAGATAAAATTGCAATCAATCTGATAACACACTGGATACAATTGAAAAAATATTTTAAGGGTTAAAAGCACCAAATAATAGTTGAAATTAATTTTTGTAGCAAAAAAAGTACATTATAGGTAAGATTGTAATAAGTTTGATAGTACACTGGACACAACTGAAAAAATATTTTAACCATTTTCACTCTCTCCAAAAACTAAATCAGTAAAAGCTGAGAAATGGAGCTTATGGCAAAAGCTATTAAGATAGAATTAAGCTCGATTGCTCACTTTGGGAAACAAATACTCAATTTTTTTTTTAATCAAATTACTCATTGAACTTATAAACTCAATTAAGCGTTTGGGAAGTGAAAAGCAAACCAGAGGATCCAAAACCATCATAGCTTGCTGGATTCATCTCTGGTAAATTGATAATGGCCATTATAAATTCTTTGAAGGAAAGATTGGAATAAAATTTTGGGAAAATTCTAAAAATTATATTGAAAATATAAAAAGGATAAATTAGTACATTAAAAATAGGAAAAAATGGATCATACGGGGTGTCAGAGATGTGAGGAATCTGTCATTTTGAAATTTCGGTCAAATGACAAAAATGCCCTTCAACCTTCAGTCGTAATAACAACATAGGAGTTGTTAATGGTGAATCCGGAGTTGTTAATGGCGAGATAGATGTTGTTATTGGCTCTGAAACTTGTTAATTGTGAAAAAGGAAATTAGAGTTGTTAATTTTTAATCCAGAGTTATTAATTAAGATATAGGTGTTGTTATTGGTCTTGAAACTTGTTAAGTGTGAAAGAAGAAATTGGAGTTGTTAATATCGAGTTCGAAGTTGTTAATGTCGAATCTGGAGTTATTAATTAAGATATAGGTGTTGTTATTAGCTATGAAATTCGTTAATTATGAGAGAAGAAATTGGAGTTGTTAATTAAGAGATAAGTGTTGTTATTAGCCCTGAAACTTGTTAATTGTCAAAGAAAAATTGAAGTTGTTAATGTCGAATCCGGAGTTGTTAATTACAGGGATCATGTTGTTATTCTGAAGTGGGGGATGAAGTGTGAAAGAAGATATTGGAGTTGTTAATATCGAATCTAGAGTTGTTAATTAATATATATGTGTTTGTTATTGACCCTGAAACTTGTTAATTATAAAAGAAGAATTGAAGTTGTTAATATCGAATCCGAAGTTGTTAATTACGAGGATCGTGTTGTTATTCCGAAGTAGGGATGAAGTGCTGAAGGGCATTTTCGTCATTTGGCCGAAATTTCAAAATGACAGATTCCTCACATCTCTGACACCCACCTGATCTGTCTTTTTCCATCAATCTACTAATTTATCCTTTTGATATTTCCAATGTAGTTTTTTAAAATTTTCCCTAAAATTTTTATATTTGTTAGGGGTTCAGTTTTTCTCCACTTTCCTTATATTTCCCTTATACATTTGTTAGTGTCTTATTATGCTGTGTTGGGATTAATTTTTAGAAAATAGTTTTAGAAAAAAGAATAGAGAATAGTTTTTGAAAAATAGATTCTGAACAGAATAGATTATGAGGAAAAAAGTGATTTTAATAAAATGGGATGTCTATATATTATGATCAAAATAGTTTTTTTTTATAATATGAGGCCCAAATAATAATAAAAGACCAATAAAAGAGAGAGGATGGAACCCACACAAAAAATAATAATAATAATAATTTTTCCGAAAACTTAGATTTTAAAATTAAAACCTAAGTTTAAAATTAAAATCATGATTTAAAAAAATTTTAAGTGTTTTTTATTAAATACATAGGTTTTAAAAAAACCATCCACACATACAGTAACATAGAAGGATCGAAATCCATATGGAAACTGATAATCTCACACACTCCCAAGTTTGACCTCAAATTCACGTGGCACAAGTTGATAGGATATTATTTAATGATGTGATGTGAATACATTCTCCCACCTCTTCTATAATGGTCGGTGAAAGGATATTAATTCTAAATATATCATATATTTTTTTATATTTATTAATCTTTTCTCATTTTCTTTTTTATTAATGCTCCTCTAAAAGTAATAAATAAAAAAAGAGAAAATTAATATTAACTAATCTCTTTAATTTAATTAAATTAAATAAATATATCTTATATTAACTTTATAGTGGAATTAATTATGAAAGCAAGTTGGAGTTCTTAACTGTTTGATGCAATGAGCGAGGCATGCGGATTGTTTAAACTTTTAAGTGTGTGTTTGAATTAATTTTTTAAAATAACTTTTACGATTTATAAAATAAATATATGAAAAGAATTTTATCTAAAATTATGTAAACCTAGATTTAAAAACTTCCAGACACCCTAAGTCATGTGGGGAAATTGGAAGCAGCACGTCATTGTTTATTATTATTTCTTTTGGCCCACAGCCGCACACCATTGTTGAAGGTTTGAACACATCACGTTCGAAAAGGACAAAAGATGTTGACGCAGTGTGTTTAAGATAACGGTAGAAAAAATGATTTATTATAATTATGAGTTATTAAAAATAACTTAATAAAAAATTCAGTTTTTATAATGTGATTTATATTTGGATGAACATTTTTTTTTTGGATAATAAGTGTTTATAAATAGTGATTTACAGTATACGAGGTAAGTATATGAGATAGGTTTTATCTCGACTTATATAATAAGTGACTTAATAGAAAAACTATAGTGAGAAGCTTATTTAATAAGTAGCTTACTTTACCCGTTATACAATTAAAATAAACTGAAACAAACATTGTAAAAACGTAATACATTTTTATTTGGATTTATTATTAAAAAACAAGCTTATTTTATCCAATAAGCTGAACCAAACACACTGGGATTGGCAGCGGAAGACCTTGACTTTAAGCAACAAAAGCCAACAACCCATTTCTTATCCTTGTTTTCTATGGATTTTGGATGTATTGTAGATTGTTATTGTGGAAGTTTCGTGTCAGAAACTATAATTCTGATATTTCACCAAGCTATTTGGTGCGTTTCCTACTGTAACAATTAAATAAATTATCTTGTATCTGGTGATGGTTTGCATGCCATTTCATGTTGTAGTGATTTTTTTCGGGGAGAATCATTCTTGAAATAATTGGAGTTTCTTCCCATATTCAATTTGATACTTGTATATTTTTTTCCTTATTAAATTTTTTTAATTGTACTCTTATCATTAGCCCATGTAACTTTACTTTGTTAGTATTTTTAACCCATATACAAAAGCTAATTATGCAAGTAAAATTAAACGATTTAATATGGAGAAAAAAGCACACTAATACTAAATTAAAAATTGACCGAAACTATAATTATCTCAATAATGGTTTTCCCAAATCAAAATTTAATTGATGTATTGGTCTAAAGTGTCATTTCCCAATTAAAAAAAACAAAAGGGAGAATGGTGGCTAGTTTAAGACCCATTTAATAATTATGATTAAGTTTCCAAACATTTTAAAATTCTAGTAAAGTCCCATAGATGTCCTATTTCATCAGAATTAATGTGAAATGATAAAATTCCTCCTTAAAAATCATTCATCAGATTCTATTAGCAATTTAGCTCCATAGATATAGGAACTAGTGATTAAAGGCTTGTTTGATTCCATTTTTAAAATCTGTACAAAAAAAAAATGGAAAAATTTTTTCAATAAATTTTTTAAAAAATAAATAGCTAAAAATTTTTTTTTTTAAAAAAAAATAGGTGTTTTTTATTTTTTATTTTTTGATATTGTCACCTATCACATCACACTACCACTGTCACATCATTTCAAAAATACATTTTTGAAAAAACAACTATTCAAATAGATATTTTTTGTTTTCTTTTTTTTAAAAAACCTGTTTTTAAAATAATTTTATAGAAATGTTTTGAAAAACTAGAAAGCACGAACAAACGGGCCTGATTTTACAACTATATCCCATTTCCTATAGGAAATGTTGAAAATTAACATGTGCAAGTATTTTAAAATTTCTGTACAGCTTCCTCTTTTTAGTGATTTAGCATTAGTTTACAACTAGTTACCTTTTACTTTTTAAGTGGGAATATTGTAAATTAACGAATACAACAACCCACTTAATTAAAAAAATGATATTACAAATATTTAGTTATTATTATCTTTTTTAGAATTAAGTTTCAAAAAAATATCTTATATTAAGAATTCTAAAAATTTAAAACTTATGAAAGATATTTCTTATTTCATAAGTATTTTTATCAATTTTGTATTTTTAGACTTATTTTCTAGTGATTTTTTTGTTTATACCTTATGTTGTTTATTTTGTTGACTATTTATATTTTTCAAGACATATTTATAAGAAATATTTTTTTATTTTGTTAAGTCTTCTCATTAATTATTTGTAATTGTGGTATATGAATAATAGTTTATCTTTGATTATGAATTAGTGATTGTGTTTGTTTGTTGCATGATGCGTATCATTTACACCCTAATTTTGACAACATTTATGTGTTAAATTAAGATTTTTATTATTGTAATTTTTTTAAAAAAATGAAAAAAATAGCAAAAATTGTTAAAATAGTTTCGACTAAGTAGGGCTTACCCTGGCCCTTATGCTCAAAGGTCAAGCCTTAAAAAATAAATGTTTTTCTTTAATCAGCCTTTTTAGGCCCAGTCTGTGAAGGACTAACCCTTTTTACCAGCTCCACAAGGAACAGATGGCAGAATGCTGAAAATCTTTAATACTCCTTCCGGTCCATAATATAGCATAGGATGCTGAAAATCACCAAAATCTAGTTTTGTGACAGAGCCATCGGTGCAGTCGATCCGAGGCCAAGAACAGTGAGAGGAATTCGGTGGGACCCACTGATCGAGGAAAGGATGAAGGTGTTGTTTCATTTTAAGTAGGACTGTATGTTCTTGATCATACAGCAGAGACTTGTTATTAGTCTCAGCATCACTCAGTCCAAAGAAGAAGAAGAAGAAAATGGAGTAAAAGAAATATGGCATTTTGACAACAAAGAGGGGTTTTTCTTTTCCCTTCAAGTTCTTACTTGTTTTACTCACCAAATTATAGCTCAAGGAAGAAGAAGATATAGGTGATGCACTTACAGGGTACAATCCTCGAACATGCCTGAAGACTCAGAACAGAGAGTCGATGCCATTAGAGTGGCCCCGAAGCGGAAAGTGAAAGGCAAACAAGAGGGTCCCCTATTGAAGGAATCTGATCATCTCACACACAACCAAGTTTGACTTATCAAATTTTTTTTGCCAACCCATTTTTTTTGTATTTTACTCATCGAGGTGAGAAATAAAGGAATGAATGAAGATGACTATGATATTTTAAAAAGTATATATTATATTAATTAATTTAATTAATTTTGTTAATTTAATTTAATTAAATAAATATATATTATATTAAGTACATACAGTAATTATTAATGAAACACGTTGGAGATCTTAACTGCTTGATGTAATGAGCGAGGCATGTGTAGAGGTGGTAATTTGGGGCGGGCTGGCGGCCAACCCACCCCAAATAAACGGGTTCGGGCCATCGAAATGGTGGCCCGTTTAAATTCGGGCTAAACGGGCTGAGCTCATTTAGCCTTTTTTTTTTTTTTTGGGTTTTTTCTCAAGTGCTCTTAGTCTCCCTTATCTGAATCACCTATTTTTTGATGATGTGTTTAATTAATTTTCCATACTTTTTATTTGACACTTATTTTCATATTATATTTATTTATTCTACTATTATTAAATTTAAAAGAGATATGTTTATATAGTTTTGTGATATGAATAGATAAAAAAAAAGTAAGAATGAAATTGATTTCATAATACAAATGTATATAAAAAAAAAGAAGTATGATATGAGCGGATGAAAGAGAAAGAGAGTAAAAATTTTTAAAAAAAGGTGAAATTATAAAATAAAAAAAAAGTTGGCGGGCTGGCAGGCCAACCCGTTTAAACGGGTTGCTAGCCCCTGAGCCCGCCCTACCAAACTCACCAGCTCGCATTACCACCTTTAGCATGTGGGTCTTAACTGTTTAATGTAATTGGGGAAGATGGAAGTCCACGCCGTATTTGTTTGAAATAACTATTAAAATTTTTTAAAATATAATTTTAATAATAATTTATAATATATGAGATAAATATATAAAAAAAAATTTATCTCAATTTATATTATCTTTAGAAAATAATACCAAACATTACTTTAAATGAGGTTTGAACGCATCACGTTTTAAAAGGACAAAAGATAGTGGCAGACCTTGACTTTAAGCGACAAGAGCCAAAGTGGAAGACCTTGACTTTAATGTCCGCCACGACAGCCAACAACCCATTTCTTATGTTTTTTTTTTTTCCTGGATTTTGGATGTACTGTAACTGCTCGTTTGGAAAATTTTATTTTTAAATAATAAATATTTATAAATTGTGATTCACAATATACGAGGTAAGTATGTAAGAAGAGTTTTATCTCGATTTACATAATAAACACTTATATTCAAAAAATAAGTGTTCCCAAATATACACTAAATTGTTCTGGTGGTGTCGTGGATTAACTTATTTTTTAAGAATAAGTATTTGTTATATAAGTTGATATAAAACTTCTTTCACATATTTATTTTATATATCGTAAATCATGATTTATAAATACTTATTACCTAAAAATAAATTATCCCAAATAAACACTTAATATGGTTCAAGCGGCTGTGAGCCATGTTATATTAAAATATGATAAAAATATTTGATGATTATTAATCATCAAGTATATATGATTTATTTGACACTTAGTGTATGTTTGGATAAACTCCAGCTGTGGTTTTAAAAGCTTTTTCATAAGACGAGATAAAACTTCTCTCACATAGTTACCTCTTAAATCATAAAAGCTATTCTTCAAAAACTAATTCAAACACACATTTAATTTAAATAACCCTGAAGCATGTTTATTTACAAGTGAAGGCATCACAATTTTTGACCAAAATTGAAGCCTAACTATTTGGTGCCTTTTCTATTGTAACAGTCAAATAAATTATCTTGCATTTGGTCATAGTTTGTATGCCATTTTATGCAGTAGTGACCTGGGGGGGGACCATTCTGGAGATAATTGGAGTTTCCTCCCAATTTCAATTTGATACTTGAATATTTTTTGGGAAAATCCCAGAAAAAGAATTTTAAAAATGGGAAAAGACAAAAAGGTGATCCGAAATTTCATATTCCCACATAAGTGTGAGTGCCTGAACTGGAATTTTAGAATTCAAAACAAAATGACGTGCGTGACCCTGGAAGTTTTTAAATTGAAAAGCGTTGAGGGAGGCGTGATAATGACGCTAAAACGTGTTTAGGACTATTCATCTTCTCTATCGTCATTGGTGCCGTTGGTCGACCCTGAATCCGTGGCCTTGGATTGCTATAGTCCACAACATTTAATATTTTGTGTTTCTCTAAATTAAATCCTGTTCTCAAAAAATGAGAGGTACCAAAAGTTAAACAAAATCAATAACTCCGATGCCATGAGTTGAGATAAACTGGAAAGAAAAATGAGTGAAATCTTGAGCACTCGTCATCTTTTTCTCGATTGCCAACAACTTCGATGTCATCACCCCTAACAACTAGCCATCTTCTTCTTTTATAGGATCCTGTGTATATGCGCTAAAAAACAGGGATAAACAAAGAAGAGATTGTTAAGAATACTCAAGTATTGTCTGAGTCTTGACCCAATCACTTCCTGGGAAAATTTAGTAATGATCGTAGCTACCGACCATCACCGCCAACGACTCGTCATCTTCTTCACGATTATCATCGACATCTGCTTCATCATTGACATGATTCCCAACTCGACATTAGGCTTTACCAACACAGCATTACATTTTCACAACATCCTATTAGACTTTCACAACTCGAGTTTGCCATTCACAACTCGAGTTCATATCATCACTAGAGGGTAACCGGCGAGTGATTAGCTTATAGGATGCAGAACTCGAGTTATGAATTGATAACTCGAGTTTACCAACACAGTCTTACATTTTCACGACATCCCGTTAGACTTTCACAACTCGAGTTTGCCATTCACAACTCGAGTTCATATCGTCACTGGAGGGTAATCGGCGAGTGATTAGCTTATAGGATGCGAAACTCGAGTTATGAATTGATACCTCGAGTTTACCAACACAATCTTACATTTTCACGACATCCCATTAGACTTTTACAACTCGAGTTTGCCATTCACAACTCGAGTTCATATCGTCATTGGAGGGTAACCGGGGAGTGATTAGCTTATAGGATGCAGAACTCGAGTTTTGAATTGATAACTCGAGTTTACCAACATAGTCTTACATTTTCATAACATCCCGTTAGACTTTCACAACTCGAGTTTGCCATTCACAACTCGAGTTTGCCATTCACAACTCGAGTTCATATCGTCACTGGAGGTTAACCGGGGAGTGATCAGCTTATAGGATGCAGAACTCGAGTTATGAATTGATAACTCGAGTTTACCAACACATTCTTACATTTTCACGACATCCTGTTAGACTTTCACAACTCGAGTTCATATCGTCACTGGAGGGTAACCGGGGAGTGATTAGCTTATAGGATGCAGAACTCGAGTTATGAATTTATAACTCGAGGTTACCAACACAGTCTTACATTTTCACGACATCTCGTTAGACTTTCACAACTCAAATTTGCCATTCATAACTCGAGTTCATATCGTCACTGGAGGGTAACCGGGGAGTGATTAGCTTATAGGGGGCAGAACTCGAGTTATGAATTGATAACTCGAGTTTACCAACACAGTCTTACATTTTCACGATATCCCATTAGACTTTCACAACTCGAGTTTGCCATTCACAACTCGAGTTCATATTGTCACTGGAGGGTAACTGGCAAGTGATTAGGCTTATAGGATGCAGAACTCGAGTTGTCCATTGATAACTCGAGTTTACCAACACAGTCTTACATTTTCACAACGTCCTATTAGACTTTCACAACTCGAGTTTTCCATTTTCACAACATTGCAGGGTGATCATCCCACTTCTGGAGATAAGACCATATTCAATAATTCAATTTTCTTTGTAAAACAATTACTGAACAGAAAATTTACCAACCTTCCCATGTGAATATGTATGCATAATTTTAACTACCGCAATCAGCAAAATCTGAATTATAACGTTCACCATTTTGGTAACCAAAGATTATCCAGGGTGAAGGAGCAACAACATCAGATGTCATAGGATCCAAATTTATAGAAGAAAAAAGAGTCCAGTCTAAAGAATTTGAGTGGCTTTTCCTGCTAGAACCACTGAATCTGTAAGCATAGAAACACCAATAGTATTAAGGGTTATGCAATAAAAATATCAAGATAGCATCACAAGTGAATAATAATTCAAAGTTTGTAGATTCAGACATCTTGAAAATTCATTGCAGTACAAGTGTTTTTCATATTGCATGAAAAATTCAGTTACTTTACCTAAATTACTGCTATCTCCTCTTAGAGCAAGCTACATGAATATCACCAAGATTAGGAGCATGCTGCACACATTCATAGCAAAAGTTTCAAAGAGTAAATATAAAGAATACCTGATTTAGCATTAATATAGTTAGGGCGGCTTGCTCCTAAATATAACATTCACGTTACCTGATTTAGCATTAAAATTTCAAAAAAAAAATTTAGCCTAATAGTATCTCACCTTTAATTGATCACAGTGATTTGAAGTGTTGTAAAGAGTAAATATAAAGAATACCTGCAATTTGTGCAAGGAATTCCTATTAAGCATATGTCATTGGTGCATATTGATTGGAACAGTAAGTTGAGACAAATATTAACATTAAACCACAAAGAAATTGTGCTTATACTTTTCTGTTAATGCTTTCCCTCTCATTGTCTGTGACTTGTATGCAAGAATCTACAACAACACTTCTAAGAGGATCCTGACAAACAGTTAAAGAAAGGTTTCACTTCCTCAACCTTGATCAAATAGAACAAAAACTTAATTATAACACCTCATATAAAAGGTCAATATCCAAATTAGTAATTTACTCCTTCATTTTCAAACATGGATAATCAAGTATTTTTACTGAAGTCAAAATTTTCAGTTTATACATGAAAAGTAGCTGACTGGTTTCATGAGGAGAATATCATGTAACTACTCTCTAGAAAAAAAAAACTCTTATACAAACACAATAAGCAAAACTCAACTTCTGCAAGATATTTTTACTAAGCAAAACTCAACTTCTACAAACACAAACCTCGAGTTTCTCATGGGCCAACTCGAGTCCACACGCGGATTGAACACAGGAACACACTAGAGTGAGTTTTGAATAACTCGAGTTTGGTTCTATTAGACACCATCACTCTTCGGTTACCCTACAGTGATCAGGATAACTCGAGTTTTTAGATTAGAAACTCGAGTCCATCCATGGATTCATAATACTACCTTACTGTTGTCTGTTCTTTACAACTCGAGTTCAATGTAGCTTGAAACACGCACTATCTGGTTACCCTCTAGTGATGTTTATAACTCGAGTGATATATGGCCCAACTCGAGTCGTCATGCGGAAGTAATATAAGTACGCACTGGAGTTAGCTTCTGAACACCTCGAGTTTGATACGGCTTCACACCATCACTCTTCGGTTACCCTCAAGTGCTGAGCAAAACTCGAGTATAAATTTCATCTAACTCAAGTTTAATGTGTGCTTTAACAGGATCTTGTTTCTACCTCATTAGATTATATTGTTATCATATTCATAACAAGATCATACCTTTTCCTCAGCAGAGAAAGTTTGAATAAATACTCGGTAGCATCAACAACTATGGCCTTGCTTTTCCCATCATGATCCAAACAGAAGATTGTGTTTCCAAAAATCTTTGAAATATAAACTGGGACATCAAGTGTTTTTATTAGCCATTGTCTCCGTTTAGAAGACAATATTTGATGTGATTTCAAGTTGTGTAAATAAAAACACCATTGTCATTTCAGATACCCTTTTTACACGGATTGTCTCATGCAAGGTATATTGATGTACAAGCTTATTGCTAGTGATGACAATGCCATGTTTGCTGAGCAAGGCAACACGTTCCATATCATTAGACCAAACAACATACTTCACAAAGGGTATCTGAATATCACCAAGAACTATCCTCTGCTGAAGATCAAATATAACCACCTCATTAATCCCGAGTTTAATGTGTACTTACATTGGGTTACATGAACATAGATCTTTTTGGTAGCATAGCTCCTGTGGTCAAGTATGTTTTAGAAGGTCATGATAGCAAAGTCAAGTGGGTTGCATTCTCATACCATTTTACAACCTTCCCATCACAACCACAACAATTGGAAAAATCTATCTCCCCATAGTTAAATAAGGTTTCACAACTTATGGAGAATCATTTACAAGTTCTTCTGCATAAGGATAATGTTTTCACAGGATAACATTCGATTTTCGCAGGTTATCTTTGAGTTTTCATAGGTTTTGTTTCACAACTTCACTGAAGTCATTTGCAACTGTATGTATAACATTCTCACAACAATAAAATCACAATTTCCTATATCTCAACACCGTTTCACAACTTCACCAATTGACGAGAATGGTTTTGGTTCAGCTCAACCACGCGGGGGAAGAACATTGTCGACTCAATAAAATACATACTTCACTCATGTTTGTCTCGCATCCCACTTACGTTCTCGTGCTGATGCTCACCCTGTATCGCGTCATCTTCTTCTTTTGTCACCAACTTCTTTTCTTTCATCAGAGGGCCAAATCTGTCATTTTACCTCCAATTCTAACATTCTAGTTCAGGCACTCGCACTGATATGGAATATGCAATTTCGGAGCACCTTTATGTCTTTTATTACTTTTAAAGTTCTTTTTGAGGGATTTTCCCATATTTTTTCCTTATTAAATCGTTTAATTTTATTCTTATCATCAGTCCATGTAACTTTATTTAGTTAGTATTGTTAACCCATATACAATAGCTAATTGTGATTAAGTTTTAAAATTCTAGTAAAGTCCCATAGATGTCCTATTTCATTAGAATTAGTGTGAAATGACAAAATTACTCCTAAAAAATCATTCATTAGATTCTATTTGCAACTTAACTCCATAGATATAGGAACAGGTGACTAAAGGCTTGTTTGATTCCATTTTAAAAATCTGTTAATGTATATATATATATATTTGGAAAATTGTTTTCAATAGATTCTTTTAAAAAATAAAAAAAAATTAAGAATAAAAAATAAAAAAAATTTAGGTGTTTTCTTATTTTTATTTTCTATTTTTTTTATTTTTTGATGTCGTTACTTATCCGCTATCGATATTACACCACCGCTATCATGTCACTATCGGCAACGACTGTCGTCACGTCACTTCAAAAATAAATTTAAAAGAAAACAACTATTAAAATAGTTTTTTTTTCAAAACTAATTTTATAAAATTGTTTTGAAAAACTAGAAAACACAAACCAACAGGCCCTAATTTTACAACTATATCCCATTTCCTATAGGAAATGTTGAAAATTAACATGTGCAATTATTTTAAAATTTATGTTCAGCTTCCTTCTCTAGTGATTTAGCATTAATTTACAACTAATTACCTTTTACTTTAAGTGGGAATATTGTAAATTAACAAGTACAACAACCCACTTATTAAAAATTTAATTCAATATAATTAGAGTTAATGATGGTTAAAGAATTATTTGAATGATTAAGAATTGCCACGTGAATATGGTAATCCAATCACGTATGTGTTTAGGTAAGCCTCAAACCGCGGTTTCAAAAGTCTTTTTTTGTAAATCGAGATAAAACTTCTCTTACATACTTACCTCGTAAATCGTAATAGTTATTCTCTAAAAACTAATCCAAATACACATACTACTTTATGTATATAACGATTTGATATTGGACGGTGTTGGGTAAAAATAATTTCTGTTAGATGATATTGTGAATAATAATTTGGGGAAATTCCAAAAAAAATACTTTGGAAAATGGGAAAGGACGATTTAGTACTTTGAAATTGGGAAATGATGAGTTAGTTCACTATCAGACGGGATTAAGAATCTAGGATTTTGAAATCTCAGTGAAAAGACGAAAATGCCCTTCAGCCCTCCTTCTCTCTCAACTCGAAATAACAACACCGGCCTCTTTATTAACAACACTGGATTCTTCATTAACAACTTCATTTTCTTCTTTCACAATAACAAGTTTTAGGGCCAATAACAACACCTCTCCCTTTATTAACAACACCATATTCTACATTAACAACTCCACTTTCATCTTTCACAATTAACAAGTTTAGGGTTAATAACAACGCTTATCTCTTTATTAATAACACCGTATTCTACATTAATAACTCCACTTTCTTCTTTCAAAATTAACAAGTTTAGGGCCAATAACAACACCGATCTTTTTATTAGCAATACTGTATTCTACATTAACAACTCAACTTTCTTCTTTCACAATTAACAAGTTTAGGGCTAATAACAACACATATCTCTTTATTAACAACACCATATTCTACATTAACAACTCCACTTTCTTTTTTCACAATTAACAAGTTTAGGGCCAATAACAATACCTATATCTTTATTAACAACACCGTATTCTACATTAACACCTCATCTCAGTTGTAAATCTCGGCTATCTCAGTTGCAAATCATACAGCCGATTCAAATCTCCTTAGGGAACCCACCGAAGATCTCCTGCAACCTTGTGATTATAGCCCCGTCAATCCTCTTTGAATGAGATCTCACTTATGGCCGTCGATCGATTCTAGATCTGACTACTGACCAACACCTCCCTCCCAGCAATAGGTGCCAATCTCCAATCATCTCCTTCCACCATCAAAAACAGCCATCAACACGCTCCCAAGAGAGTCTCCTACTCCCATCCGCCCGACAACAGAAAAGTGACACCGACAGCCCCGCCCCGCCCATAGGAAGATAGTGGAGTTGTTAATGTAGAATACAATGTTGTTAATAAAGAGAAAGGAGTTATTATTGGCTCTGAAACTTGTTAACTGTGAAATAAGAAAGTGGAGTTGTTAATGAAGAATACGGTGTTGTTAATAAAGAGAGAGGTGTTGTTATTGGCCCTGAAACTTGTTAATTGTGAAAGAAGAAAATGGAGTTATTAATGTAGAATACAATGTTGTTAATAAAGAGAGAGGTGTTGTTATTGGCCTTAAACTTGTTAATTGTGAAAGAAAAAAGTGGAGTTGTTAGTGTAGAATACGGTTTTGTTAATAAAGAGAGAGGTGTTGTTATTGGCTCTAAACTTGTTAATTGTGAAAGAAAAAAGTGGAGTTATTAATGTAGAACGAAGGTGTTGTTATCAGAATGAAGGTGAAGCGTATGGAAGTATGGACTCTTTGTGGGATTTTGGTGTTGTTAATATAGAATACGGTGTTGTTAATTAAGAGACCGGTGTTGTTATTTTGAAGTGGAGAGAGGGAACGGTTGAAGGGCATTTTCGTCTTTTCGCTGAGATTTCAAAATCCTAGATTCCTCCTCCCGTCTAACAGTGAATGACTCATCCTTTCCCAATTTCAGAGCACTGAATCATCCTTTCCCATTTTCCAAAGGATTGTTTTGGCATTTTCCCTAATAATTTCAAGAAGTATTTTAACTTGTAGATGTAAAATCCTTTCCTTAAAACTCAATTCTCAAAACACTTAATCAAATCCTCTGATAATGAACAATACCATTTCACAAAAGGAAAAACTTGAACCCGAAGGGCAACTATAGTAAAAAAAATTACAACTCAGCTTTCAAAAGATTACCATGGTAGAAATGAGTTCAACTAACTATTTGAAAACTCTACCATATAAATAAAAAGATTATAATTCATTTTTTAAAAGATTACCATGGTAAAAAATAGTTCAACTAATCATTTAAAAACTCGACCATGGTGATAAAGAATTTAAGTCCCTACAAAACAAAATATTATAACTCACTTTTTAAAAGATTACTTTGGTAGAAAAGAGTTCAACTAACTATTTGAAAACTCTATCATGGTAAAAAAAAGATTAAGTCCTTAAAAATATCTACCAATAATGGAAAATAATATACTATTCATTTAAAATTGATCATGGATAATAAAACTTCTCTCATTACTTCACAAATCAAACCATAATTAATCAACATCTTTGGCCCTTAGACTTCTCCAAGTCCATAACATAATCATTCAACCACAAGCCCATTGTCAAATTCAATTATCAAAATACTTAAACAACAATTATCTCCAATATCAAATTGGATTACTGATCCATAATGAGAAACAGTATAATTATAATATCACATCAGAGCATGCAATATGAGCCCTACAGTGGCAATACACAACAATTCACCACATAAATAAAAACGAGTTTACAAAGATTATCACAATAATCAAGCCTCCGAAACCTTCCCTAACTGACTAGCAGAAGAACTATTACCTGAAAAAATGTTAAATTAACGGGTTGAGACAAAAGCCTCAGTAACTAACATTTCATCTCATTGGGCATACAAGTAAGTGCCCGTGAGGTGTCAGGTGGTACAGTTATAAAATCATAGGATTATTAAAAATACCATATGTTGTTGGAATTATTATATAAATAATATGGGTGTGCCAAATGGAATAAGTCTCACATTGCTTGGGAGTGTGAGAGTCCAAGTATATGAACTTAGATAAGTAAATGAGTCGAGAGGAGGAATGAACTCGCACAACAACAAGCCATATGGAAATCCGGCAATTTCCCCTGTGCGCGGGTTATAGATTGGACACCTCTTTTACTATAGGCATTTTTTAGATATAAAAAAATAAAATATATTTCGGGACAAAAAACTTACCATTAAATGTCACAATTGCTTAGCCTTTAATAGTGAAATATGGGCGTTGCAAGGTCAAATACATGATTGTCCACATTTATTTGTGGGACCTACACGTTGGAACTCTAGAAGCATGAATCAGCTTTTTTGTTGCTTTTGCGAACATTTTTTTATTGCTTTAAAGTCTCATATTAATGGCTTTAAATTATTTAATGGGTCTTTATTGTTTTTAACGTGTGGGCATTATGGTATTTAATGTCCAACGTTTGGAAATGTCAAAGTTAATATCTGCATCATTTGAAACCCTATGAAATCGTGGATTTAATCACATTAATGTGATTATTTTGTGAATTTTGAAATGGTTTGTTGCCTATATAAAGGGTGCTTCAGTTTGAGGTTTAACACATCCAGCTCTTGAGCCTTTGAGCACTTCTCTCCTCCTCTAGATTTTTACCTGCTGAATTCTATTATATTTTGTTGTTCTATTCACCCTATTCTTTTAGGAAGGATATGTTTTATCCTGGAGAGTGCCATATCCTTTTAACCACCAGTGGTTGTGGAATAGCTCTTAAGGACAGCGTCTTTGGATGTGACTCGGATTGCACAGTGTATTTACAAGAACTACGCTAACAATCTTAAGAGCTAGTATGGCTTATGTTCCTCCTGCTGGTGCCTAAGCTAGTGCCAGAGCTAACAATGCTACTGCTTCCGAAGCAAACAACACTAGTGCTGGTTCTAACTCAATGGTGGTGCCTATGCCAAGACAATTTCCAGACATTTCAAAGATAGAGCAATTTGAAGGGGAGAACTTCAGACACTGGCAAGAACGTGTCTACACTATTCTTGACATGCATGGAGTTGCTGATGCATTTACATAGCCTGTGCCTTCCCTGGATGCTAACCAAGTCTAGAAGGATGCTTGGGCTTATGCTAACAAGGTTTGCAGACACACTCTTATTACTACTTTATCTAATGATCTATTCAATGTGTACTATGTCTATAAAGAAGCAAATGAGATATGGGGATCACTTATCCTTAAGTACACTGCTGAGGATGTTGGAAAGCATAAGTTTGTGATAGGAAACTTTTACAAGTGGGAGATGACAGATGACAAAGACATCAAACTCCAGATCAACGAATAACACAAGCTGAATGAGGAGCTTTAGGCTAAGAAGATCAATCTGCCAGATGAGTTTGTGGCTGGTATACTAATCGAGAAGCTGCCAGATTCATGGAATGACTACAAGCAACAGTTGAAACGCAAACAGAAATAATTGAAGATATCAATTAAAAGGCGATACAAGCTGCAAAGGGCAAAGAAATGACCACTAAAGCAAACCTAGTTGAGGTAAAGCCGCACAACAAGAGGTATGATCCCAAAAACAAAAAGAATAAAAATAAGAAACCTTACTACAAGCCTAAAGACACTAACCCCAAGAAGAAGACGGGCAATTGTTTTGTCTATGGTAAACCAGGTCATTATGCAACGTAGTGTAGCAAAAGGGCTAAGTGAGATAACTCTAAAAAGGGTGGAAATCCTCCTAAGCCAAATGTGAATTTGGTTGAAGGAGATGATAGCAGTGATAAAGAAATCATTGTTTTTGTGGTTTCACAAGCCCTTCTTATCTCTGATGTGAAGAAATATGTGGTAGACTCGGGAGCTACAGGCACATTATGCAAACAAAGAGATGTTTACCTCCTTTGAAGAAGGGGAAGACCACGTTTATCTGACTGACTCCTGAATTACTAAGATTCAGGGAAAAGGGAAAGTGGTATTAAAACTCACATTTGGAAAGACCTTGGCACTGAACGACGTGCTGTATGTTCCTGAAGTCATAGCTAACTTAGTCTCTGTGGCACTACTTGGAAAAGCTAGGGTTAGGGTGTGTTTTGAGTCTGAAAAGATTGTCATGACCAAGAACAATGTTCTTATTGGGAAGGGCTATTGGAATAAGGGTCTGTTTGTTATGAGTATTGCTAAAATGAATGAGAATGCATCTTCTTCTGATTACTTGGTTGATTCTTTTGGTGTGTGGCATGCTAGATTAGGACATGTTCATAAGTCTTATATTAAAAGGCTGCAAAATCTTGGGCTTATTTATAAAACTAAAAATGATTTTCAAAAGTGTGAAGTTTGTGCAGAAACTAAGCAAGCTAAAAAACCGCATTTTTCTACTCAAAGGGAAACTAAGTTGTTAGCTTTAATTCATACTGATTTGGGAGATTTAAAACAAGCTAAGACCAGAGGTGGTGAAAGGTATTATACTACTTTTATTGATGATTTTTCAAAATATACCAAAACGTATTTGATGAGAAATAAAGATGAGGCTTTTGAAAAATTTCTTTTGTACAAGGTAGAAGTGGAAAATCAATTAAATAATTAAATGGGTCAAGTCGGATAGAGAAGGAGAATATTTATTATTAAATAATTTTTGTGAAAAAGAAGGGATAATTCATGAAGTAATTTCTCCTTCTTCACCTGAATCTAATAGTGTTGCATAAAGGAAAAATAGAACTTTAAAAGAAATGATGAATGCTTTACTTATAAGTTCTGCAGCGCCTAATGACCTATGGGGTGATGCCTTGTTATCTGCTTGTTTTTTAGAAAACAGAATACCCAATAGGAAAACTAAAAAGACACCTTATGAGTTATGGAAAGGTTTTGTACCTAACCTTCAATATTTGAAAGTGTAGGGGTATATTGCTAAAGTATTACTACCTGATGTTAAAAAGAGGAAAATTGGTTCTAAAATTTCTGATTACATGTTTATTGGATATGCTCAACAAAGTGATGCTTATCATTTTCTAGTTTTGAAAAGCGATGTTTTAAATCATAACATAATTGTTGAAACAAAAGATACAAATTTTTTTGAACATATATTTCATTTGAAAGTTTGAGTATATTCCTAAAAAAGTTGAGAATTCATTTGCTTCTTTTGAACAAAATTCATATGAAGTTTTGGCTGAAGATTTAAGGAGAAGTAAAAGACAAAAAAACAAACATCTTTTGGATATGACTTTTATACTTGGTACAAAATGAACCAAAAAATTTTTTTGAAGCTATTTCTTCTCCGGATGAATCTTTTTGAAAAGAAGCAATAAAAGCTGAAATTGATTCTTTAAATCAAAATAAAACGTGGGTTTTAGTAGACTTGCCTCTAGGAACAAAGCCTATTGGTTGTAAATGGGTTTTTAGGAAAAAGTATTTTCTTGATGGAACTATTGGTAAATACAAGGCTAGGTTGGTAGCCAAAGGATATATTCAAAAAGAAAATATTGACTATTTTGATACATTCTCTCCTGTAACTAGGATTTCATCTGTTAGAATCCTAATCACCTTAACTTCTATTCATAAACTTTTCATTCATCAAATGGATGTTAAAACAACTTTTTTAAATGGTGATTTAGAAGAGGAGATTTATGTGGTGCAACTTGAAGGTTGTATTATTCCTGGGCAAGAAAACAAAGTTTGTAAACTTGTTAAATCTTTGTATAGTTTGAAACAAGCACCTAAACAATGGCATGAAAAATTGGATCAAGTTTTGTTAAGTGGTAGTTTCTCTATTGTTGAGGTAGAAAGATATGTTTATACAAAACTTGTAAATGGTGATTGTATGATTATTTCTCTGTATATGGATGACATGCTTATCTTTGGTACTAGCGTGGGTGTTGTGCTTGAGACAAAACATTTTCTGTCTTCTAATTTTGATATGAAAGATTTGGGTGAGGCAAAAGTGATTTTGGGTGTAAAGATTATAAGGAATGATAATGGTATCATACTTTCTCAAGAACATTATATTGAGAAAATTCAAAGAAAGTTTGAATCGTTTGATGAGTCTCCTATGAGTACTCCTTATGATCCTAATGTGTATTTAAAGAAAAATAGAGGAGATCCAATTGCTCAATATAAATATGCATAGATTATTGGGAGTCTGTTGCATTTAATGAACTATACCAGGCCAGACATAGTATATGCTATGTGTAGATTGAGCAGATATACTCACTATCCAGGCAATGAACATTGGAAGGCTCTAGTAAGGGTATTGAGATGCCTGAGAGGTACCATGAATTATGGTATTCATTACAGTAGATTTCTTACTATATTGGAAGTATATAGTAATGCTAACTGGATCTCAAATTCAGAGGAGAGAAAATCCACTAGTGGCTATGTTTTCACTCTTGGTAGTGGTGTCGTAACGTGGAAGTCAGGCAAACAAACTATTTTAACCAGTTCCTCAATGGATTCTGAGTTTAGTGCTATAGCATTAGCTGGTCTGAGGCTGAATGGTTGAAAAACTTCTTAGTGGATATCCCACTGGTGGAAAACCAACACCATCAGTGTCTTTACATTGTGATAGCCAATCTACGATAGCCACGGCTAAAAATAAAACCTTTAATGGTTAAAACAGACATATTCGATTGAGACATAATATAATAAGGCACTTGCTAAAAGATGGTGTAATCTTAATCAATTATGTGAGGTCAGCAGTGAACCTTGCGGATCTGTTTACAAAACCCCTAGGGAGGAAACAAATCTTTGATTCATTGAGGGGAATGAGACTTAAGCCAATACGAAATTAGCAGCGATGGCAACCCAACCTCTGTTATTGGTGATCCCATGAAGGAGGTTCAATGGTTAAGAACAAGTTGTGTGTTAGTTTTGCTAGCACTACAATAAATTGTTGGTCCTTTCCTATGATGCCGAGAAAGTGCTAGAATGCATTTTGATAAGGATGAGCAAAGCTCTTAATGATTTCATAATTCTATGGGATGGTGTGCTCAATGCAAGTACATTTCATGAAATCACCTCTAAGAATGTGGAGTAGGGCCGCTCTTATGAGATCATGGCAAAATCTCTAGAGCATTCGTTGTGCACCAGGAACGCACATGGCCATCTTAACATGCAAAACCGCTTTAACAGTGAAATGTGGGGGTATAATCTGACTTTTAATACCTCTAGTATATGCCTAAGAGTTGTTGGTTTTAAGTTCATAAGACCGCCAACACCTCTGTGTACTAAGTATTATCGGTCTAGGTTTGTTTTTAAATTTATAGGACCACCAGATATAATGATTATATTCGTGTGTGCAACTCAGCTAATGGCATTCCTTTTAACACATGTGGGGGATTGTTGGAATTATTATATAAATAATGTGGGTGTATCAAATGGAACGAATCTCATATTACTTTCGAGTGTGAGAGTCCAAGTGTATGAACTTGGATAAGTAAATGAGTCAAGAGGAGGAATGAACTCGCACAACAACAAGCCACATGGAAATCTGACAATTTCTCCTGTATGCAAGTTATAGACTGGACACCTTTTTAACTATAGGCATTTTTTGGATATAAAAAAATAAAATATATTTTGGAACAAAATACTTACCACTAAATGTCACAATTGCTTAGCCTTTAATAGTGAAATATGTACATTGCAAAGTTCAAATACATGATTGTCCACATTTATTTGTGGGACCTACACGTTGGAACTCTAGAAGCATGAATCATCTTTTTTGTTGCTTTTGTGAACATTTTTTTGTTGCTTTAAAGTCTCATATTAATGGCTTTAAATTATTTAATGGGTCTTTATTGCTTTTAACGTGTGAGCATTATGGTATTTAATGCCCAACATTTGGAAACGTCAAAGTTAATATCTGCAACGTTTGAAACCCCATGAAAACGTGGATTTAATCACATTAATGTGATTATTTTGTGAATTTTGAATTGGTTTATTGCTTATATAAAGGGTGCTTCAGTTTGAGGTTTAACACATCCAGCACTTAAGCCTTCGAGCACTTCTCTCCTCCTCTAGCTTTTGCTTGCTGATTTTTATTATATTTTGTTGTTCTGTTCTCCCTATTCTTTTAGGAAGGATCTGTTTTATCCTTGGGAGTGCCGCTTCCTTTTAACCGGTGGTTGTGGAATAGCTCTTAAGGACAGCGTCCTTGGATGTGACTCGAATTATATAGTGTATTTATAGGAACTACGCCAACATATGTATGCGTGTATATCAGTTCACAATATCAAAATCTCATTCCCATATTCATCACTTAAGTGTATAAGAATCAATACATAAGAATTTATTCTTTGTCCTCCCTTATTTCCTCTACATATATATATATATTCATAATATCATAACCTTATTCTCATATTTATCACATAAATATACAAGAATCAATACATAAGAATTTAATCTTTGTCCTCCCTTATTTCCTCTCCTGCCTTATATCCTCGGATTGAACCTATGGGCTAGCACCCACCCATATGACTGGTAGCTTAACTCAACAAGCTCACCGATTAAGTGATATGGATCGGTCATAATCCATAGAACACAAGACCGGACCATGGGTTCCCCCTCTAAATACATTAGTGGGGTGTCAAGGCCTTACTAAACACAAGTAGGCCAAAGGAATAACCAGTGTACACCTGGAAGTCCACCACCTTATTTCCTCTTTTTGTACAAGAATTCACCCCCTTATTTCCTCTTCAAGTAACCTCCCATCAAATCCACATCCACCACCACCTCTCATATCAACACTAAAAGATATAATCATTCCGGATTATCACATGTCATTATCAATTCACAACTTGTCAAAAGAATCTTTCCAATCTCATAAATAAATACCAAATTCATATAATATAACATCACTAGTCATTTTTCAATGAAAATAAGTCCTACAAGACCATTTTATTAACTACATAGTTTCAAAGTCCACATCATATATCAATAGCAAAATTTATAGTTCTATATATTTACAAATTACTCACAAACATCATACAAGCATGTACAACAAGAAAAAAGTGGTTATCTCTCGCTAAAGCAAATTATAATTATAAGACTCCTAATCCAAGAGCTCAATTACACACTAAAAATCAATCTAGAACAATCAATTTATTATACATTAATAACTATTTGAGTTATTAGAAAAATTAATTTACTTAACTTAATTCTATAATTTTAAAGTTTGGAATTAATTACTCCCAAAAATTCCAATTTCACACTAAAATCCTAATTATTAATTTAAATATTTTTCTTAATTCAAATAACCTATTGAAGTCATTGATTATGATTAATTTCATTCCCTTACATAAAATCCTCAATTTAAAGTTTAGGACATAAAATAACTAAATTATAAATCTTCATTTAAAAAAAAATATAAACCGATTAAAACCTCAAGAATACCTCCAATGATCCAAATAAATTATTTAACCCAAGTTTAATCGGTTAAAAAGTCCAGTGTAAAATTATTTATAGATTTATTGTATTAAAAAATCATTATAAAATCTTATACCAACTGAATAATAAAAGTAAACCAATTAAAATTCACTATTATTCATCCTCTATATTTTTGTAGTCATATATTGATAAAACTTAAACTTACCTAAAATTCTAATCCTAAAATATTCTCTAATCAATAAGAAATTACTATCATAAGAAATACAAAATTATTAGAACATTTTTCTTGAAGGAAGTTTTGTGATTACAAATGATTTTGAGTACCTTATTGATCCTAAAAAACTAAAAATACCCCTACCAGCATCTCATCCTATGCCTCTCAGCACAACACTTCATGTATCTCTCTGCGTGAAGTCAGTATGGATAAATACCCCCTCCACCTAATTAATTGTATTTAATTAATTTAATATATATTTTTTAACAAGACAAAATGACTATGTCTTGTCTTTTTTTTTTTCTATTAAAGGGTTTGCTTGGTTCAACGAAGGGAAGGGGATGAGAGGGATTTTAATATTACCTCGTTTTCATTAATCGGATGGAAGGGGAGGAGAGGAATTTTAATGTTACTTTGTTTGGTTGAGGAGGGGAGGGGAAGGGAAGGGAGGGAAAATATTTTTATTTGGACAACTTTACCCTCATTTAATCTTGCTTTTTCATACATAGTAGAATGTTTAATAAAATATAATTATTAAGATTAAATAAATATAATCATAATTAAAATTTTAAAATATAGATAATAATAATTTTAATAAAAATAGGGTAATTATAAACATTATAACAATAAGCGAGGAACAGTTTGGCAATAATAGAAATAAGTAGGGGTGTAATAGCCTTCACATACAAAATGTCACCCTTCCCCTTCAAACCCCCCTAATTTGGAGGGGAAGGGTTTTGAGCAAAGTTATGGAACCTGGACTGGACCGGCCGGTCCGACCTGGAAACCGGTAAACCGGTCCGATCCGGGTTCAAATTTTAAAAAAATTATATTTTTCTTTAGAATTTCATACTATAAGCTTAAAATTTTCGATTTCTTACCGGTTTGGCCTCGGTCTGACCCACTGACCCTTAACCCAGTACCCCGACCGGTTTAATACCTGGTCAGAGTTTTAATACCTTGGTTTTGAGGGGAAATTTCCCCCCTCCTTAAGGCCCTATTTGGTTCAAAGGGAGGGGATGGAGGGGAGGGAATGGAAGGAAAGGATAGGGAGTTACCTTGTTTAATTTGGTTGGAGGGGGAGGAAGGGGAAGGTTTTTTAATGATCCTTTGTTTGGTTCAAGAGGGGAAGGGAGGGGAGGGGAGATAATAACTAATTTACCATTTTACCCAACCGACGAAACTGACAGCACCACAGAGAAACTAAAGACATAATCAAAATCAGGAAGAAAAAAAACCTGACAGTCAAGCGAGAAAGCCAAGGAAGACGACGCCTGAACTTTAACGTGAAGAAGAAGATGAAGGAAGAGAGACCGCAACGGCTGAGCTGAGATGCAAGGAGGAAGAGAGGATCTACAGGAAATGCACGCTGGTTATTGGAGAACAATGTGATGTTTTAATTTTTTACTCAGGGTATAATTGGAAATATGAAAAGATTATGGGGGTGTATTAGTCTTAAATTTTTGGCTCCCTCCAAAACCCCCCAATTTGGAGGGAACCAATTTGAGGGGATGGGAGGGACTTTGATCCCCTTTTTCTGAGCCCCTCCCTTCCAATTTTGCATACCAAATAAGGGGAGGGGCTCATTTTTCATTCCCCCTATCCCCTCTCCTCCAACTAAACAGGGCTTAAGGGTGTGTTTGGTTTAAGGGGATGAGAGGGAGGAGTGGGGGGAAAGAGGGGTTAAATTACCTTTTTGGGTTGAAGGAATTTAAATTTTGGGCGGGAACCTAAAATTTAAAAGGAATGAGGGGGTAAATTTTGGGCGGGGTCCAAAATTTAAAAGAATGAAAGGGTAAATTTTGGGTTTTCCTATCTAAAATTGTAATTTGTCACCCCTCCCCTCCCCCCGCCCCCCACTTCTGCTCCCCTCAAACTAAACACACCCTAAATTTTATTGTTGCCAAACAAGGGGAAGGGAGCAATATCCCTCCCATTTCCTCCTCCCAAACCAAACAGACCCATAGACAACAATTACGGTGCCACTAATTGATGAAACTTCGGCGTGCCACTTTCATTTTTTTTATGTTTTTAATATATATATATATATATATATTATTTTAAATTACATTTTAACCAAATCTCCTTCTAAAATTCAAATCTCCATCTAAGATTTACTTTTTTTTAAAAAAGGAATATGTCCTTCTAAACATACTATCGAGCGAGTAGATGTCAAGGTAGGGGAGTTTGGACTGGTAAGTTATCTTTCTTTGCATATGGCTGGGCTAGAGGCCATTCTTCATCATTTAGAAGCCCCTCCTTTTTTTACCTTAAAGAATAAAGGGGGTTTATTTGCCTTATCCCTTCCAGAAAGCTGGCACACACGGAAAGAGACAAGGATTGAACATTAGAACTGGATTATTGATCCCCCGATCTTGATATATGAATAGGAAGGATGAAGTCAAAGATGAAGAGAGATCACAACAGGCACAAAAGGCCAATTAACAAAGTGAGAGTAGGGGATCTCTTCTCTTCAGACGGGGAGGGCTCTTCCAGCACTCTTTCCAGCTAAAAAAACAACAAAGATAGAGTGTAGATGAGAAGATCTTCACTTTCATTATGATATGCAGTAATAGAGCTAGAAAATAATGCTAGCTATCCTACCTACTCGCTTTCTGGATCTCTCTGGCTTTTGCCTTACCTTCGATTATCTTAATAAAAGGCGAATGAAAGGCTTGTGCAATAGTTTATTTTCTTTCTCTAGCTCGATCTATAGTAATAAAATGCCTACCTTTTCCTGTTCATGACTCCAAATAGTCATTTCTCTTTCCTATCGTGACTACTCAGTCTCCCCCTCTCCAACCTTGCCATTCTCGTCAGAGTCCTTTTCAGTAGCCCCAGAGTGTCGTAAGCTCTATAAGTCCCGTTTGACTTAATCAAAGTGGAGGCTATGTTCTCTCTCAGCTTGTAGACTCCAGAGGATCTCGCCCATTTTTTCTCCTCCGTGCCTTTCTTTTAAGATTTTGGTGAGACGCTCAACTTGGAAGCCCCCTAGAACATGCATGCGCAGTTTCTTGAACAACTTCTAGAGGTGCTCCAGAATTTTATCATAGGCTTCATGAATATGTACAAAGGCATTGGGAGATGAGAGGTCAACAAGCTGCTCTTGAATAGGGGGCTGAGCCATGGGGGTCCTCTCTCCCATTAAAGCTGTGGAGCAGTAAGGATCAAAGGGTCCTACCGAGGAAGGCCCGATGTCCTCTCCACCATATGTGCCCTTTTGTTTCTAGAAGCGGGCTTAGCCTCATCATGCTCCTGATCCTATGGATCCTAACCCTGATCCTGCCCTGGACCCTTACCCTCAAAATCAATCGAAAGGCTGAGGTCTTTTTTCCAGCTACTTGAGTCACTTTAGTAAATCCACTTAAAAGAATAACAAAAAATGGAACGAAATGATCTTGTTTTCTTTCTCAGTTGAAAAGAGATGTCTTGAGCAATCGGAGAAGCAGTTTGATAAATTTATTTGATCTTGACCAACTCAATTAAGGTATTAGTGTTTGTTCTATTAGACAACAAAGATCACATTTTTTCACTTCGTTTAAATAAGAGTTGTACCCGTACGGAATTCTTCTGTTTCTTAGTATGATCTCTATCATCATCTCTATTCCCTTTATCAAATCTCCTATCCTACCTAAGTCTATGAATTTTTCTATAAATTCAATTACCTTATCCTTAACCATGAGTTTCCAACATTTGATCCTTAATTAACCTAGGAGTTTTTCCCGGGCATCCTAAAAAAAGGTTATTATACATCCCAACTCTATCCCTTGGAAAGAAAAAGGTAGCACCGAAGAAAGGAAAGTGCGAGATGGTGGTTTTTGTGGCTCCCGCGAAGCGAAGATCATTCGCCAAGCGAATGAAGTGGGTCAACCTCTTTTAGGCTTAGGCCAAACACTTTTTCTCGCTGGTCGAGCTTTCCACAAAAAAAAACGATGCGAGAACATATTCTCTTATCTAAGCTTCTTCCCTGCGTATTCGTTCCCCCCATCGTAGATGGTTCAGCCACGCCCAGTGCCATGAAATGATTGAGAACTACGACGGGGTTGAAATGAATTTGGTTCTTTGTATTCAATAAGTATTGTATAACTAAATAATTCAAGGAGGGGCGCACTACAGGGAAGGTCCTTTTAAATAGATGACTCGTCGGGTCGTCGGAGCGGGACTCTTGGGGAAAAAGAACTTGAAGAATTTTGTTTTTCTGAAGGACAGGAACGCTATGTCATTTACAACCCCAGCGTATTTCAGATGCTTGAAGGCCACGCTTACCCGATGTTCTTTAGAAAGATTCTTCTTTATCGATAGTGATCGGTCATGGTATCCATCTCCTCCCTATTCCCCATAAGCAGAGAATGAAGATTAGGAAAAGACTTAGAATACGTAAGCATAACAAAGGAAGATGTACCAAACAACTCATTCTATTGAGTTACGCAAGGCTGATTCCTTCTTCGATTTAGTAGTTACAAGCCCTTACTTGGACATCAAACAAGTGTCTTTTTTTGAACTCCCGCTGTAGGAAAGCCAGTAAACTAAGGACTCACGCCCTATTTTTTATTAAAAAAGTGGGCTTAGTCTCCGTTATGTACTATGATTTAGAAGCAGGGGATTTAGCATCTCGATGCAGTCCCTGCCCTTCTAGACACTAGTCTCCTATCTGTAGAGTAAGATTTAGTAGAATACCTTCCCTTACTTATTGCGTATTTAGCAAGTCTTGTATTGAAGTAGAAGGGCAGTAAGACAGAAGAAAGCTGTGTAGTCAGTAGTGTGTTTCAGAGCCCCTACCTTAGACATCAGACATCTAAGGCTATAGAGCCACATCTTTAATGAGTTGGAGCCTAATCCGTGGCATTTTATTGGTCTCTTAGCGATAGCCGATAAGGAGAAGATTCGATTATCAGGCTTATCCTCTAGCTTCTATCGGCTGAAACTTCCTTGAGTTTCTTTCCCGACTAAGAAAAAGGCCTTTACAATGAAGTAAGAGACTAAGCTTTAACTTCCCATACCATACTTTCATGCATGATCTGTATCCACTACGGCTTGTAACAAAAGATCCGGATTCTAACTGGACTATGCCTTCTGCTTTTGTAGTACTCTTGTCTCCGCTGGGTCGGTGTATAAATTGAATGATTCTAACTAGCTGCCTTTGAACTCAGAATCTAACACTTATGACTGACTTGCGTATAATTCCACCAAGGGCAACTGAATAGAAATAGACAAAAGAATCACAGGCCCGCTGAAATTCTTGTAGGCTAGAGAAAGCTCAGCTTAGATTGGAATTTCCGAAGTCAGACTGAAAGTAGAAACCCCGCCCGACTCTACGCTCGGACTGCACTTTGTTCTGAGCTTACAAAGATCAAAGGCAAGATAAGCCTACTTCCTTTCCTCCGAAAGAGCAAATATTATTATCTATGTCATTTCATGGACTGTATTCTTTCTACTTCTTAGGGCTTGAAATCAAGACGGAAACTAATTCACTTCTGGAAAAGGTTGAAAATCTTGAAATAGGCCAAGGAATCTCAGCAAACATAGGCATTTCTTCTTATTGCCTTTACTACCTTTTCTAAAGTTTTTAAGTCAATATGATCAGAAGGCAGTCTGGGAAGACTTTTGATAACTCACATTTCCTTCTCATCACACACAGAATGAGAAGTTAGACTCACATTTTGAAAAGAAATGTTATTGGTGGTCTCTTTCTGGTCAAAACTCTATAGCAAAGAAGAATAGAAGAAAGAAAGAGACCAACGACTAAAGTACTAACAGTGCTTACTATCATAGCAGAGCAGAAAGCGGGATATAGGGTTTTCACTAGAGCCGGGGAGGAAATGAGTCTAAAGTAGTTAGTTTAGCAACTACCCTTCTGGAAAAGAGCTTTCCTTTGGTTTGGTGCTAGACATGCACTTTCTTTCTTAGCTTGAAGGGTAATCTTTTTTCTTGCTATACGAGCTGTGATAGAAAGCATTCTCATTTTTTTACGATCAAAGAGAGACGAGAAAGAGGTTGACCTTGACTAATAAGCTTTGCCTTTCCCTTTATGGCTTGCTGCTTGCGATAAGTGTAGCTTTTTTCTTGAGCAAGGGGATTTTTCCGTGAGAAAGATCATTTCTTAACCGATAGGGCTAGAACCTAAAAGAGAAGTTATCTTGAACAAAACCTGCCACAAGAGGATTTTCCAGACTTAAAAAAGTAGGGGGATAAGTCGACAGTTACCTTTCCGTATAGAAGGTTTTTCAATTAGCGCAGGTCTTCCTTTCCTTCTTCTTTTTGTTTGGTGCTACCAGGTACTCTTATCTTACTTAGCTTTCACTTGAAGCGCTTACTTTAAGCTTTAAGTTTAAGTGAGGGAGATATAGTTACTCTAACTTTCAAAGCAGAAAGCCGTATCTAAAGTTTTGTTATTAAGGATTCTCATACATAACCGCTGGATCTACTGTCAGGGAAGAAGACTTTCCCCTAGAAGGAAGAGAGCACTGCTATACTAGCAGAAAGAAGAAGACGAAAGTGCGGTGATAGGTACTCAATCTAAGCTTAAATGCACACCATACCTAATTGAAGGTTTTATTAGCGAGGGAGTGTCAAATAAAAGCAGGTTTTATTTGAGTGCTGCTACCTGAAGTCTACTCTTCTCTTTATCCTTAAGTTAAGGAAGCGAGTGCACAGTGCTTCTTTCCACAGATTAGATCTGTGGAATCCAACCTTAGGGGTAAACTCCACTCTATGAATTCTCAATAGCCGTAACCTCCATCTTTTCAAAAGATGTCTTTTACGGGTGGGTCAAAACATCTCCATCCTTTTCATTCGGTGTTGTAGGATAAAATAGATTGACCTCTATGGCTTGTCCACTAGAAAGACAAGCTATAGAGGCAAGTCTAAGTGCAGTTCATATTGAGTCGGATTTTGCTAATATGGGCATTAGGGGATCCCTTTCATACTTAAGATATTTATATACATATTGGCAGTTCAGTTCCTCTAGCATCCGATTGTGGGCATAATTGCAGCATTTATGAGTGATCTATCCTTCTATTCTAATTAGAATAAGAGAAGAAAGATCATAGCATAGAAGCTTACTAACTATCTCAATGTCAAGTCCAATGAGAGGAAGGCGTACTTCAAGCGGCTTTGTCCTCTTTTTCCTTCCCAATGAGATCTGGTTCTCGAAGAGGGTTCAAACTCAGATGAGTCTACCTCGACAGGAACCCTCAAAGGCTGGCTAGGTTTGTTTTGATGGAATCAAGCTTCTTGTTGGCTTTGTTGCATGCTTTCCAGATCTTCCTATTATATCTATAGCAGGTCAAGCCTTAGAAAGGAATTCACAACCAATCATATCCAATTCTTTCTATGAGTTCTTGACTTTATAATCGAGGTAATCCCTCTTTCCTCTCTTTTTTAGAGACAAGGAAATGGAAAGACACGCCTACTCTAATGGGCTTACCGGCTTACCCGACCGTTCGTTCTGGTCTAGGAACAGCTGAACTAAAGCCTATAATATTATACTTGGATAAATCCTTTCTTTATATTTAGATCTATGCATCTCTCTGGTTTCTTTCGCATATGAAGGCTTTGCACTAGCGGGATGAATGGTAAAGCACAATGGCTGCCTCGATAGAACTCTTCATTTACAAAGAAGGAGGAAGGAGGATAATATTATTCTAGATTGCCAAGGCTAACAACCCTAAAAACGAGCTAGAACTATATTCTTCCTCTGACTCGAAACGAAAGATCTTACCCCATATCTTGGCATCATTGGAAACTCGCACAATGGAGTGCATCTGGTTGCCCTCAGTTATGAAATTAAAAACAAAAGGTTTTACAATGAGGGGACTACTTGTATCACTGTCTAGATAAAGCAAGGATCCTCTGGATAAGTAAGAAGAGTTAGCTTTAATATTAATATTGGTTCAGTCCCAAATAATAGATTGATTCCTTATTGTTATACTTTTGGTTTTCTTATGAGCTTGAAATGCATACATATCTTAAAACAGGGTCCTTATTTATTTATATAATTAACTAGTCCATAAATCTCTTCAGGTTTGCTCTGAACGACTAACTAGGTCGATGGCTACTATTCCTACTCTTTGGACAGAGTACGGCTAAGCCTAACTTTGGATAGCTTGTTGCGTGCTCAGAGGAAGTCTAACTGACAACCCTTATTGGTGTTGCACACTAATTGAAGCTTAGAAGGTTCACTTTGTTACTTTGCCTATCTCCCTTTCATCCCGCGTATCTTGTCAACCTTTAATATCTTACAACACGATAATATCGGCACTCAAATTAATAGGAAAAATAGTCATTGTCACAACCGGGTATTCAGGTCTTCTTTCAGAACCTAATACCCTTTACGACAGGCGCTAACCGCTTTCTACCAACTAAAACTGCTCGACTCAAACCGGGATCGGTTTACTTAATTCTTATAGTAGAGAGAGTGGTACCATACAGGCTTTTAAGCGGCTTTCCTCACTCCCTGGCTGACTATAGAAGAGAGGGAATTCCTACCAGACCAGAGAGAGGTGATTCTCTAACAAAGGAAAGAAAGGAATGACTATCTATAAAGAGACAGGCTTGCAAAGACTGAGGTTATGACCTTTCTTCCATACATACTAAAAATAGGGATCTAACCTAAGATCTAGTACATCTATTAGCGCATGCTGGGGAAAGAAATGAGTACGCACCTACAGATTGGAGATGAAGAAAGAAAATGCATAGAAAAGGCTAAAGCTGAAAGTTCAAATAGAGAGAGGGTGGTGCCAGAGGTGATCAATTGATTCAACTATACCTTTCGATATTCTCATTGTCTAAGCTTATTCAGCTTGCACATCAAGTATCAAAGCGTACATTTGCATCGATTGTCACTCCACATCCTGAGCCCAACCTTTCAGTTGTGTTCAAGTACCAGCTTGGTCTAATCTTTAGGTATGTTCCTGGTATCAAATCCATTCCTCTTAAGAAAGGGTTTAAATTTGTACAAGTATGGAAGTCTATTCCACCCATGGCTTGGTTGTCCAAGTTGTATCGGGCTAGTGCTGACAGCGGTGATAAGTTATTAAAGTCAATAAATCATAACCAGTCTATCTTCACTAGTCTCCTTCCGAAGTTAGCCAGTTTTGCAAACCTTATGAGATTTATTCAAACTTAGGGCTGACACTGGCCACTATCAACTTTATAGGCACCCTACATTCGTTACACATTTGATTCTTTAAACACTTTAATTAATAGTTGGAGTCAAGATTGGATCCTTCATAGGCTAGGCTCCTTATATCTTGAAGAATTGGAGCTGCCACCCATGTATGGTATACTTTCGTGTGTTTGTAAGGGTGACGGGAAGTGTTGTTTGTTTGCTATAGGAAACTATATCAATCAACGCCTATTGGCTCCTTTCCATGAGTGGTTGGCCTGTGTCTTACGTTCAATCCCTCAGGATAGGACTTTTGATCAGACAGCACCTCTGGACTTGCTGAAAGGCTCTACTAGTTGTGTTTATTCCATTGATTTGAAGTCTGCCACCGACAGGTGGCTACTTTACATCATGGTTGAACAAACAAAGTCTCTATTTGGTTCATTTGTTTTCTTCGGTAGCCGTAAATTCAGCTCTGGCTATAAATTCCTTTGAGGTTGGTTTTCTAAAAAGGAACCCTCTAGTTTGGGTTTCATTTATTGCAGGTCAACCATTGGGTTATCACGCTTCCTGGACTTTGTTTGCGTTTTCACATCATATCATAGTGTGGTTTGCAACAAAGCAAGTCTACCCTAGAGAGTGCTTCACGCGATACGCTATTCTCGGTGACGATATAGTCATTATGGATAGCGCCGTCGCTGCAAGGTATTCTAGCATTTTAGATAGGCTGGTAGTCAACATCTCTATTGGAAAGAGTTTTTTTTTCTAATAGAGGAGTTTATGAATTTGCAAAACTATTTCGCGTGCATAATGAGTTGGACAAAAAGAACGGCACCATGTGAGATTCTCATCCCTACTCCTTCAATTCATGGTCTTGATGTCAACCCTCTTCCTATAGATCTGGGATGGGGGGACACAAGATAGAGCAAGAGGTTTTTTATAGCCCTTTTGAATAGGCAACTTTACATACGGGAACTTACGAATAATGATTCTCTTTGATAGGAACTTGTTGATAAGAGACTCTCTTCGATGCAACTCAAAGGAAGTCACTCCAGGAGTCCAAAGAGCAGCCAGAGTTACGGTCGGAACTGACTAGCATGATCGGAACCTCTGAGGATAGAAAGCTCGCTTCTTACCAGATTATGCTAGCAACTTTACACCGACATAGAGCAAAGATAAGGCAGAATGGAGACCATCGGTCACCGGCTCAAAAAGAAAGGTTCTTACTCCGAGAAGACTTGCCAAAAAGAGCCAAAGCGTTCAGGTCAGCAACTCGACCTTCGCCTACTTCGGAAGGATCCAATAAAAGTGGGCCCAATTGCTTGAACATAGAACCTTTGTATCCGTGATGGTTTGACTAAGGAGTGGTGTATTTTCACTAACCTGTTCTGGGTTGCTTGCCGTAGACTTGGTAAACGTTCTAGCTAGCTATTCGTAGCTTTATATTTAAAGCAATCATGGGTTGCCCTCCAGAAGTTCGTGTCTGGCGATCAAAAGCCAGATGCCATGTCCATGACTGTCTCCCTAACATGTGCGGGACTTCCTAGGATCATCCTGTCGTTTCATTGACGGAAGATTAAGGAAGGGGATGAACAAATCATCCAGTTGTACATTTCTTTATTTTTAGTGTCAAAGTTGATTCCTTTGGCTCCGAAGATAAAGAAGTCACTGTTTGATTCAATTATCTCAACTCCAAAGTCTATTGACTCAATAGTTGAAGTCACTGGTCAGATGTGACCGCTATTACATCAGCTAATCCTTAGGTATATTCCTAAGGTGTCAAGCATTCCTTTACTTCAGGGAATGACTTTGACACCTACGTGGAAGGTCGTCCCTTCATCTGCGTGGTTCACACTATAACGTCCCAAATTTTGATTAAGGGCTAATGATAATTATTGAGAATATTTTGTGAATTAAAGTTTGAATTATTATGGGTTAGTAACAATTTAAGTTAATGTGCCATAATTAGTGGGAAAATGGAAAGAATGGAAATTATTGGTTGATTAGTTAGTGATTAATGAAGAAATTAATTACTAACTAAGAAGAAATGAGGAGTGTAACTAAATGACTAATGGACTAGTTAGTGTAACTATATAATTGCTTATTTGGTGAGAAATGAGGAAATTTGGACATGTGATAAGATAATATGATGATAGTTGTTGAAGAAAAGTCAAATACCACATGTTAAATGATTTTCCTTCCTTCTCTTTTCCTACACTTCACTGCGTGAGTATGGGCTAGGAAGACCCATCATTTCTCCTTCTTCTTCACACTTCATCCTTCTCATTCTCTCTCATTTCTCCCTCCCTCCATTTTCGATGTTTCTTGCTGCAGAAAAAAGAGGAAGAGCAAAGGTAAGTTCTTGCCATTTTGACCCTCCAAGTGACCTCTAATGCAAAAACTCTCTTCTTCAATCTTGTTTCTTGTGTTGAGAGCTTCAATTCTATGGTTTTAGATTTTCCATTGGTGGTTATTTGAGCTCTCAAGGAAATATAGAGTTTGGTGAACCAAGGAACTCCTTTGGGAAAGTTAAAGAGGTCAGTAAGTTGAGCATTTTGATATAAGTTTTGTGGTCATTTGGTTAAGTTGGAATTTTTGGGAATTTAACCCTATTTTTGAAAATTAGGGTCTTGTGGTGTTTGATTTGTTGTTTTCATGGATATGGTGTTTTGAGATGTATCTTGGATAGATAGAAGTTGATTGGAAACTTGGATTGAAAAGTTGCAAGTTTGGTCAGTGAAAAACTCTGTGCTGGCAGTGGTCTTGCATGGACGTTTTAAAATATCAAATGGTGTTGAAAAATTATGAAAATTTTTAGTCTTAAATTTCACATGCCAAGCTTCAAGATGTACATATAATTTATATAATTTTGACTTTTGAGCTAGGAGTTATGACTGTCCAAAGTTTGATGTTAAATTTAGGAATAATTCTGGAGCAGTGTGAACATTTCTTAAATTCTGGATTTTTGTGGTACTTTCTGGTAATGTTCCATATTTTTCTAGTAAAGGGGACTTAAATAGCTTTCAATGAGCTTTGGGATCACCTCATTTCGAGTTTTCTAGAATTAGTTATAGTTTTTGGAAACTAAGACACAAAAGTCTAATTTTTCTAATTTTTGCCTAAACTTTCGGCTATCACTGTTCTGAGGGGTAGGATCTGGTTTTACATGAAATAGATGGTTCCATTGGATTCAGTGGGCAAAAATATGTGGGGTTACAGTTGGGAACATTTTCGGTAGAGGCCGAAAAAGCATAATTACGAAAACGCCACTGAAATCCCTAAATAGGGGCTGTCAAGGGTATTTTCGTAGTTTGAAAATGATTTTGATGATTTCAAGCCCGGAAATGGATTCCTTGGGTGAAAATACATTAGAATAGCCTTGGTCAAAATTTTAGGAAAAGTGCCATCGGGCCGGGTACGGCAGAGCTAGGCTAGGGTCTGGGGGCATTTTGGTAAATTTTCACCATAGGCTAATATAAACACAAGAAACACTATGGAAGAGTCTAAAATGATACTTGGATAGGTTATGACCTATTTCTTGTACATTTAATACTTTAGAACCGAGTCGGAAGCCGGAAGTAGCACGTTTTACGAGGCACACTAAAAAGGGTGGCCTTTGAGATAGTACTTCCCAATCCTTTTAGGCGATTGTTAGAGACTTTCATAGCTACTTAAGGGACTTTAATGATAACCAAAACTAAGTGTTTTGAAGTCATTTGAGTATTGGAATAAGTGATAACGCGTCATCCTTAATTATGACTATAGGATTCGATATTTGCCTGGATCGTGGAAGGCCTACGCCTAATCAAGGACAGAAAGAACAAGGTAGTGACACTTTATCCTATATCATGTTTAATGCATTGCTTGTATGTATTTATCATTGAATAAGCGAGGGGACGAGGCAGTAAGCCCGGCCTTGAATAGGGGACGTGGCGTGAGCCCGGCCTTGAATATTGTTGAGGGGACATGGCATGAGTCCGGCCTTGAATATTGATTAAGGGGACGTGGTAGTTATCTCAGCCTTGAATATTGTTATGTTGCATTGTGATATATGCTTACTTGCTTTGTTTAATTATACATCATATTCGTAAACTGTTGCTACTAGAATTGTAACCCCCTGACTTTAAACACGTAATTATAATTCGATAACACATATTAAAATCGGATTAGAGACCATTGGATGCTTTAACCTCATTTTAAACTTTCTGTCTCACAGTAAACTTTTACAAAACTTTCAAAAACTCTTTTTCCCATCCAGGTCTCAATTTCAATATTCGAATATAATTACCTGTGCAGTTAATATACATTCAATCATATCAGAGTGTATAACCACATCCCCGGCAACTCCCGGGTTCTATGCATAAAAACCTGAAGGTTTATAAGTATACACTAGGGGATTACACAACCAAAATCGAATGTAGTGTTCCTGATTCAGAATATACAGTAATCCCGAGTTCAAAATACATAACCAACGTTTCCAACTCAACTATATACCCCCAAGGGTCCTAATTGCTCCGTGTTGGCCGCTTCTCCTTTGAGCCACACGCCCTGTCTGAAATGTTAGTCATAGGAAAGAATGAGATTCAAGAGAATCTCAGTAGTAACAAACCACTCACACAATGCATAAACACAAAGCATGTACAAAAATCACAAACAGCAACAGCAGCAGCAATTCACAGATACATGGTTTTCACCACAAACGACAGCACTCACGGCTGTATACACAATACGACAGCTCTTGCTGTAATCAACATCACGACAGCTTACGCTGTAATCAGTAATCAACATCACGACAGCTTACGCTGTAATCACAATAACGACAGCTTACGCTGTAAACTACAGCTTGCGCTGTAAACGACAGCTATCACCAGCTGTAACCGCAGCAGCATCAGAAATTATCATAAAACAGTGATACAACACACATACAGTGCATTACACAAAGTATAAGAGAGAGAGAGTCACTACCTTATCCTTTCCTGACGTCCTTCGGCGCAGTTGGCTCCCGAGGGCGGCAAATATCGAATCCTACAATTCCAAATGCACCATTTAGACACTTCCATAGTGTTACTTAGGGTTATATGAGTCTATAATGAAAATTTACAAAACTACCCCCGGGAACCCGGCCCGGGCCCGCCGTACCCGGTCCGGTTGCACTTTTCCCGAAATTCTAATCTGGGCTATCCTAACATATTTCCGCCCAAGGAATCCATTTCCGTACTCAGAATTATCAAATTCAATGTTAAATTACAAATTTACCCTTGGCAGCCACACTTTAAGGGTTTTAGGGGCGTTTTCGTAATTGTGCTTTTTTGGCCTTTTCCGAAAAAGTGACCAACTGTAACCCCACCTAATTTTCGCCCCTGAACTCAATGGAACCATCAAATCATTGAAAATCCAACTCTAAGACCCATTTCTAGAGCTGGCCGAAATTTATGAGTTCTCCGGGGAAAATCGGGGTTTTACGATTTCGGCTCCGTAAACGCGTTCCTTTCTACTCCTAACCACTTTATTAACCATTACATTAGGTTAAAACTAATATTAAGACCCAATTTGGGCAGCATAACCCCTAAGCCATATCATTTCCAAACTTTAAAACCAATGGCAATCCGGTGAAATTTCACCGATTAAATTGCCCACAGCAGCCAGAATAAGCAATATACGAAAGTTTGGAAGTTACCTCAAGCTCCCACAAGTTTTTCCCAAATATTTCTGAAAACCCTAAGTGCTCAACAACAGATTTTGAGCTTCCAAACCTTAAAGAACAAAGAGGAGTAGCTTAGGATCGGAGTTACACGCGTTAGGAGCTAAATCGTCGAAGAAATCGGCTTACTTTGTGATTTTTCTTCTCCTTTCTCTCTCTACAAACCTCAACGTTCTCACTCCTCATTCAGCTGTTGTGTGCGACAGAAATGAGCTGAGGAAGATGATAACATATTTAATTCCATGCTGATGTCATCTTTTATTGAGATGATGTCATAATTCCCATTTTCGGATTTTCTGGCAGATTTTCTGCCCAAACTTTAAAAAATCATAACTAATTCTATAAAACTCAAAATGAGGTGATTACAAAGCCAAATGAAAGATATTTAAGTCCTCTTCATAGGAAAAATATTGGCCATTACTAAAAATCACCACAAAATTCCAGAATTACATAAAACTCATCACTGCCCCAAAACAGAGTTCAGTTTCCATCCCAAACTTTGGACATTTATATCTCCTAGTTCACAAAACAAAATGGAACAAATTATATATCCATTTTGAAGCTTGAGATGCGAACTATAATACTGGAAAGTTTCAGAATTTTTAGATACCATTTGGTCATTAAAAACGTTCACACAAACGGACTGCCCAGAATAGAATTTCACTGGACAGAATTTTAGATTTTGCATCTTTGCTTCTATTGGTTCCATTTTCATACCAAACATCATTCCCACATAAATTTTCACAAGGAATCCATTGGAATCATTAAAATATCCAAATTCCCATCACACATTCTTCAAAAGTGTTTATTCAACAATAATTACATCCACTTTTGAAGTCATTAGCCCTTAATTACTTTTTGGGATATTACAAGAATTTTTTTGAATCTCACTCTTTCTAAATAACATTTTTAGCCAAGGCAAGTAGATCTCGAGACAAGCAAGTAAACAAGGATGACTAGGATTTCCGGTGGTGGTCTTAGTTTCTTTTTTGTTTTTGGTTATCATTTGGACAACTGTATGTATATATTGGATTGACCATAGGTTTGTAGTTATTGTGTAATCCCCAGTATGGGAAATTGAGATGGGCGATGATGCCCTATAAAACTCTTGGATTAATGATATTATCCCGGATAAATGTCAGGAATTTTGTTAATACTCTGATATTGTATATGTGACAAACCGAACAAGCCAATTGTTTTTATTTAAAATGAATGGAGATAATGTTGTACAAGTGTTGCAAAAAGTTTTTAATTATCTCGGATCTCTTATTCAACTATAAAATGTATTTAAATACTAATCACGGCCTTGATGAAGGCGGGGTTTACACACACAGCTTTTAAGGCGACATGGAGATGATGAAGGGCAACCATTTAGGCGGTATGCTCTCTAATCAGTCTTTCCATGCCTACCTATGAGTTGGCCGCCTTTGCTTTCTTAGTGAACTTTGTTCACGCAAAAGGTAAGCAGTACTCACAAGGTTGTGGGCACCGTAGAAAAAAAAGGTGTAGAGCTTACAGAATAGATCGACCTCGATCATAGAATAAATCGACCCAGTTCCCGTTTTTATTCTTCTCGCCTTTGAAGTCATAGAGCGAGCTTATGCTTTTGCAGTAGTAGTCCCATCCCCTTAACCTTTATTGGTATCAGGGACATTTCCTTTTGCCGGAGTTCGTTCAGTCGTTGAGTTCTTTCTTTGGAAGTAGTGAATGTGGTAAGAGGTGTATAACCATTATCGTATCCTTTAGTCATGGAAGGGCGATTTCCCCTACCTTTCTTTCTAGGCGCAGGCTTTCATTCCTCTAGTGCTTTGTCCCCTTGTGTCCTTCTGAAGGGTGAAATCAAGGTTGAGCAACCGACATTGGAGGGAATAGACCAAATTTGTCAGCTTTAAGCTAGCTTTGAAACAAACGAGGTAGATACATGAAGTTAGATCAAAAGCAAGCGAGCAAGGTGGGTAGGAATTGATTGTAAGTCATACGAATTCTTTTCCATGACAGGGGGTAGCTAAAGTAAGCTATTCAGAAAGCTGGGTGACCTATTCGACTATGTTACATCAATTTATAGTTCATAGATAGGGCTCCAGAGCTCAAAGATTGATTGGTGAGCTCCGATTTGCTACTATGAATATTAGAAAGGAAAGGGCAGTGTTCCAGGTCATTGCCTTTAGCTCAAGCACTTCCTGTGTGAGAAACTAATTACAACTACACCAAAGAGGAGAGGCATTGACCTCTACGAGTGGAATTGGTCATAGGCCTTATTGAAAAGCCATAGGCTCTCGTTCATCTTACCGGTCTACAAGAAAGAATGCAATGAGCAGTGAGTGCCTGGTGGAGCAGCTTTATAGATAGGGGAGGTACGAGAAGCGGTGGTATTGAGTGGAGCTGCCAAAGCTGTCAGGCGAGCAATAGTCCTGAGTAGTTTAGTTCAAGCCTAAATGCTAAACTCCTTGGTCTGGGATTGATCCCACTAGCCTTAGTTCTTTTCTATATATTCTATTCATCCTCAGAAAGACTCCATGGTTTAAGGCATGCTTATTTTGCTTGTTTTGCTGTCTTACTTACATGGGCATTCTTGATTCTAAAACCGATAGCACGTGTGTGGTATAACTGGGTATACTAGGGGGCACGAGGGTTTAGCAGCTTTCACTTACTTTATGAGTTTCTTCTTCTGCATTAACTCTGGATTACTAAGTACTGGAAAGAGGTTATTGTCTTGGGGCACCTTGCCTCTAAAAAGGGTCTAGAGGTTGACCGGGCCAAGACTTCTGTGATAGAGTTGCTTCCCCCACCTACTTATCCTTCCTTTCCCTGTCCTCTCGGCATAAACGGTCGGAGTTGAAAAAGTGGTTACCTGTAGATCTAGAATTTAGATTCTGCGACATCTCTTACTAATGAATATACCTTGTTTCCTGCTTAAAAGAACCAATTAATATTAATTCTATAGGCTGTATACCTACTAGCCAGTTTACTTGCGTGGCTTCAAACAAAATCTAAATAGTAACCTCAGCAAACATAGGAATTGAGAACTTCTTTATAACAACCTTTCCTCCGGCAAAGTGAAAGAGACTATAGAAGGTCAGGGATCCTCTTATATTTTATGTAATTTCATTCTTTCTTACCGAAAGTAAGGGCTAATAGAAAGATCGAGTAAGCTAGAAGGTCTGACTTATTCATACTTCTTTCACTCCAATCCGGCTTAGTTAGGGTAGCCCAAGTTGGCAGGTTCAGAAGGGGAAAGGCTATTCTGGTAGGGCAGAGGGATACAAATACATAGAGATAGATCTACATCTATATGCTAAGGCAAGTCAAATTCAAAAGCTTACGGCTTCGGATGGAACTGGCTTTAACAGCACCCGGGAAGCACCAATGGTCTGACATTTCACCATGAGGACCAATCTTTTGTCACTCATGCGGTCCATTTTTTATCATGATAGAGAGTGTTTAGTTTAATCTCTACTACTCATCCACTTTGGCTTCCAAATCGTTTTCTTTATTGAACTCTCACTTAACCCTGTGATTAGAAGAAAAAGAGACAAACGCGACATGAATTAGTAGTATCCCTTTCTCGAACAAGGAAAGAAAAGAATAACAAATGAAAGGTTGCAGCCATTCAACTCTGAATTTTCCAACATGAGTTGAAGGAATTAGACTACATCAGTCAATCCTTTTAAGAAACTAGCAAATTGACCCTCAGCTCGACCAAAGAAGGGAAGGTCACTTACTTAACTGTAAGAACGACTGGAAGGAGAGGACTTTGACAGCTCTATGTTTCATGAGGTCAAACTTCGAATGAGCTATACACTAACAGAGAAAGCCACTCTACCGATAGGGTAGTCACTGACATTCCTTCAAGGTAATGTCCACGCTCTAGTGAGTTAAGGTGTATGATCAAGCCTCCTTACATGGTATCCCTGCCTTACATCAATTCGATAAGCTCTCACTAAGTAATTGAAGATAACTAGGAAACCACTGCCCTTTGAAAGAAAAATCCAAGACTTCGGTTAGCGAGCGGCGTGATGGTCATGCTGATTTTGTGATGTGACTTTACCTGTCGTGGTTTGGACTGTACTCCGTGTGAGAAAGGCGACTTTCTCATCGATCGTGCAATTCCACCCGATATTGGTTCGGTCATGGGCGCCCTTGGTGAGGCGAAAACCTCATTCTCGGATCTCCAATCACTCTATCTTCCATACCTCTACTGGCCTTACCAAAGGCATGTCGTGGGAGCTTACCTGGAAATTAGTCCCCATGCAAGATAACTCTTGTTTCGTTTAGGCTTTATAGTCAATCCGATGGTTGATTTGGCCAAGCGCAAGTTCATCACTAAAACATGAGCTTGTTGCCCTTGTGTATAATATTAACAATACACGGCCTCCCCTATGGGTTCATTCACTTGGTATTATATGGTATCCTTGGATTTTATATCCTTTGGACTACTCATACAATACGTCGTCTGCCATGGTGATGGCAGCAGGTCAGCTATTTCAAGCAATCAAAGGGTTCGGAAAGAGATTTTTTTTTTTTGGCCAAGAAAAAAAGAAATTCATTTTTTTAATAAATAATTACTTTCTAGTTATATTTATATTTTATAAGTAAAAATCAGCATGTTACGGTAGTCATGATTACAATCAACATAGATGAAACTGTGAAATTTAAGTACAGACCAAAATTTGATATTTTGAGGGTTGATGTATGATTAAGACAAAGGGTAAGGGGTAAGCTTATCAATGAATTTTTTTTCAAATATATATCCACTACTATAAATTTTTTTTAAGTAAAAAAATACTCATTAAACTTATGAAAATGGGGGAAATGCCCACTCTGTTAACTTTGATACCGTTGACCAGAGTATACATTTTGACCAAAAAAATGCTGACGTGGATGCACGTGTGATATCCTAGCTGGCAAAACAATTACAAAAGTTCTTCACCCTCAATGAGCCAGTCTCCTCCATGACCGTCGCCTTTCCACCGTGGGACGCATCCCACCAACGCCACCGTCGTCATTGGTCCCCTCCATCATGTTTCCTTCCTTCCAACGATAACATAAGTCAAACCCATCGTGTTCAATCTGAAGCATCGCCCTCTTCCAATCTCATCACACACCGCTCTGTCCGCAAGGCCAGATCTGCGAAGGCGGATGTGGGGGACGAGAGACCGCAAACCAGAAGCAATATATAAAAGTCGATAACCACCAGAAATCGAAAAGCACAAGCAATCGAAGATTTAGAATGAAGGGGAAAAAATCTATTAAGGAGAGAGACGGTGAACAAAGCGATGAGAGAGAAAATGATGAACAAAGGGATGATAGAGAAAACGCTAAACTAGAGACTGAAGGCCGAAAGCATTAAACAATGAAACACGCAAACAATAAGTGACGGTGATTTAGCACGCACACGTGTAGGTGTCACACGTAGACTATGATAAATATTGCTAAATATCGTTTGGGATCAATTTACTTTCATTAGGGCTTCTTCTAATAATCCACTTTCCAACTTAAGGTGTCACTTGTTGAAGGATAATTCCAATTAAGTCCCTACTTGCTTTTTCTAATTTCTTCACTTTCTTTACATTCTTTGGCATCACTAATCCTCTCCAGAGCCATCTCTATGTCCTCTTGAGAATCCCCAGACCCGTTAGGTACTTTTTGTTCTCTTTTTAATTTCCTACGGTGAAATTGTTCTTGAACACGCCATGAACTCTTTGTCTAATTGAGAAAATAACAAAAATGCATACTTATCCCTACAAACACAAGCCTTCTTTTTTAGATGTTACAAACCTCACCTAATAAGATAGGGTTTACTGATGCATTTTTATGGTGTAGAATCATACTTACGAATTGTGACCGACCATGAATTGAGAGTTGAAGTTCTTGATTTAGAATGGACCGGGTTGGGTCAACGAAATAAATCACGCAACATTAAGTTTGTAATGCTAATGGTGACAGTAGTTTCAGATCCAATGCATTTAATTGGAAGAAGCAGAGGAAAAAATAGGAAACATGGAAAAATAAAAAATAAAAGAGGTTGAGCGAAGAGCTCAGAAGAAAATGTGGAAAAAGAAGGAAGACATGTGGGGATAAAATTTGCCACGAAATTTGCAATATATCTTGTGGAATGTTGGAATGGGAGATTATGAGATTGCAGTGTATTATTCTTTATGCTTAACCAATTAAATACTCCTATCTCAAAACATTTACTACTTTAAGCTTTTCATATAGATTAAGAAAATCATTAAATAACATAGATAATAAAAATATTTAATTATGTTTCTTTAAAATACCCTCAACATTAATATTATCTAGAAAACATTATTGGAGTAGACTAAAATATTGAGGGTAAAATATTAACAACCGTTAATTACTTTTAATGGAAGTGTCATTTTTGCCCCCCTTTGAAAGTTTACGGTTACTTTTACACTAAAAAAAAGTTTATAGTGGTGAATGCACTTTTGATAAAAGTTTATAGGTATTTTTACCTCTTAACCCTTTTTTTAAATTGAGGATCGAGATACGATTCTAAGAAAAAAATTAGACAAAGGATTATCAGAGAACCTGAACTCCTTTTAACAAACCGTTTTAACAGCTTCTCGCTCTCAGCCCTTGGTGAAGAATTGCACTAGTTTGCATATTTATCCATTGCTTGACCTGAATAATGCTGCAACAATTGATTCTGTTCCTTTGCAGATAAGTACAGCATTGTTTCTCTCCAGTGTTCCAGTTTTTAATATTGTAAAGAAGACTATTTGTCTGATAAAAAAAAGAAGACTATTTAATTTTGCCTTTTTTTTCCTTCCCAAAAAATTGGAGCACTATAATTATGTCACAGTTTTCAGACATAGAATATTAATATATTCAATTAAAAATTTTAATAGTTTTTGTTTTTCTATTTGATTATAAGAAAATGGGCAAAGGTGCAAATTTGGCAATGAACAATATCGTCAGGAGCGTCTGTAAGACATATCTATTTTCGGGTGCAAAAATGGCAATCAACTATTTTTTTGGAGCAAATTTGGCAATGCCGTTAAAAAACAGTTAACGGCCGTTAACTTTTGAAATTTGGGTCCCAACAGGCTTCTCCATCTGTATTATTTTAATATTTTTTAAATGGAAAAATATCACTGAGGCCACATAGAAATAATTTCATTTCAGATAACCCCCAAAAAATTCTGAAATCTCACTGTAAAGCTTAATTTATTTTTACTGACAGTGATATTTCAGTGATATTTCATAATCTTTTGGGGGTTATCTGAAATGAAATTTTTTCTATGTGGCCTAAGTGATATTTTTTCGTTAAAAAAATATTAAAATAATACAGATGGAGAAGCCTGTTGGGACCCACGTTTTAAAAGTTAACGGCCGTTAAGTGTGTTTTAACGGCGTTGCCAAATTTGCTCCAAAAAAAATAGTTGATTGCCATTTTTGCACCCGAAAATAGATATGTCTTACAGATGCTCCTGACGATATTGTTCATTGCCAAATTTGCACCTTCGCCCTAAGAAAATTCAACCCGATACTAAATAAAAGATAAATAAATGAAGAATATTAAACACATTATAAATTAAAATTGGGAAAATGGGATTTTAGGAGTGATTACTTATCTTCCTAGAACCCTTCTTGTTTGTGTCGAAACATTCTCCCAAATATTTTCATATACCAAAAATTTTAATACGATAATGTCTATTGATCTCGTTGGTTAAAGAATCCTATTTGAGTACTTCTGGTTGGAAACCGAAGAAATTCATAGCTTTCATGCATAATCAAATCTGTTCATTTATTACTTCCTTCGTCCCTAAATGTAAGCCTGATTTAACCATTTTTTGTTTATCAAGAAAGTAGTTAAACAAAATAAATATGTACGTAATATATTTTTTTCAATTATGCCCTTATTTATAAAAAAGATAAGTGAGAGAAAATAAATGAGAAAAAAATATGAGAGAGAATATACGGGGAAAAGATAATGAGAGTGTTAAAGAAAGGGAGAATTGCTGATAAATATCTTTTTGGCAAATTAATAGCTGAATGCTATCATGAAAATTTGTTACAAATAACGGAAGATATTTTGTACATAACAGAAAATTGTTTGCACATTTATATGGAAGATTTTTGCACACACGGAAGATGGCTTGCACAAAATGGAAGATCGCTTGCACGCACGGAAAATCGCTTGCACGTTTGGTAGCAATTAGCAATTAATTTGCCCCAGAGGTATTTTTGGGCAATTTTCCCTTAAAGAAAAGACAATAAATAAAGCAATACTCTATCACAAAAATAAATTAGGAGAAATGACCCTTCTTTCTCCCTCCCTCGTAATTAGCAAATAGCAGCACCTAATTAATGTAATTCATTCACTAGTAGAAAAAACTATGCAAAAAAACAAGGGTAAATATATATAGTCAACAAGGGAAAAATTGAAAAAAAAAATTAAATATTAAGACAAAACTGAAATTAAGTTTACATTTTAGGACAGACATCTTCTCAAAAATCAAACATACATTTAGAGACAAAAGGGAGTATTTTTGTTGCTGTTGGTGGTGTTTTAAATACAATGCTTTTAATTGGAAGAAAAAGTGGTATAATTAGAAAACATGTAAAACAAAGTTGAGTGAAGAGTTCAGAAACTTGCTCACATCCGGGGCACAAAAGTTGCTGCTGAACCTACCTCTGATCCAGTGGAGGAGGGAAATGGTTGTTTTGGTTGATGGGCTTACTCATTTACCACTACTTAGCAGCTTGTGGAGGGATTCTCAAGGATCATGAGGGCATGCCCATTGAGTCTTTCATGTTTAATATCATAGCTGAGTTGTGGGCGTGTTTAATGGGACTTCGTAAAGCATGGGACCAAGGTTTTAGGAAGATAAGCATGACAAGTGATTGCTCCCAAGCAGTTGAACTGATTCAGCAAGTAACTAATGAGTTGCATGCTCATGACAATATTATTGCTGAGATTAAGAGTATGCTACAGAGAGAGTGGGTAGTGCGTAATGACAAGCGTAGCCGAGAGGTGGCTCAAGAAGCTGATGATCTTGCGGGAAGTGCTCTAACTCTCCCACCTGGACTCCCTATTGCAACTATATCGGGGAGTTTTGCTAATTCCTGTCTTGTAGATTAGTCGCTTTTTCCTTTTCCATTGTAGCAAATAAATAAATAAAGAGTTCAGAAACTGATGTGCAAAGTAAGAGTAACAAGTTCAATGATCCAACTACACCTGACATGGTGAGTTCGCTTGCAAGGAACAGATGGCAGAATGCTGACATTCTTTAATAGTCCGTCCGGTACACAATAAAGGACAAGAATAATTTGGTCTAAAATATAAATCAATGTAATTAATACTCATCTCTAATTTTGTATACTCATTAAATTTTCAAACTCACTTTTCAATAAGGGCAAAAGTGGAAATGGTTTCAATTTAAGACATATTTAGTCATTTAACTATTACTTCTTGTTCCTACAAATTAGTTAAACTGTCTTATATTATGAACCGAAGAAGTATATATTACACAGAGGTGATCACGTGTGAACATCTCCTTATTTCAAACAGTGACATTATTATACAACTTCGTTACATGATCAACTTGTTCACTTCTCTCTAAAAGAACAACATTCATTTTCCACTATTTGAAAGTTGAAGCGGAACCAACCTCATCATTCCTTGATCTCAAGTCACAACTATCTAAATCAATTGTCCCTTTTTTTTTGGGGGCAATTTGTCCTTTACTTCCATCAACACCAGATTCTGACTTTATCGAAACTGATGCTGTTTGCGTTCTTCCGGCATTACCTGAAAGGATTTAATTCAAAATTGAGGCCCGTGATGCTATAAATCATCATCAATATCCAATCTACTTTCCCACTTGGAATTCTTCAGGAGGGGAGCAACATCAAAGACTCCAGGACTCCTTTCTCCATAACCGTACGGGTCCCTGCAACGAAGCAGTATTTGCAGAACCTCTTTCATGGAAGGCCTACTAGCTGGCAGTATTGCAGTGCACATCACCCCAAGTTTGAAGACACGGCATATTTCATCCATATGGCATGCTTCCATAATTTCCTTGTCTAGAACTTCCTCTACATCTCCACCCAGTTGCACATGTCGCCATGCCCATTCTGCAAGAGACGAGTGTTCATCTCCACGGTTCGCTTCCTTCCCAGTTGTAAGTTCCAGCAACACCACTCCAAAACTATACACATCGATCTTTTCATTGATTTTCGTTGTTTGAATATATTCTGCATTTCAAAGCGAGAATTGGCGTTAGATTGAAACTCATGCATATGAACACTTGAAAGAGATGGAAATATGGTTGCAAGTAAATCACCTGGAGCAATATAGCCGAATGATCCAGCAACCCCTGACATGGTGAGTTCGCTTGGCTTGATCAATATTCTTGCTAGACCAAAGTCCGCAACTTTTGCATTGAATTCAGAATCCAAAAGGATGTTACTTGTTTTAATATCACGATGAACAACGGGATGTGGGCAATCATGGTGCATATAGGTCAGACCTTGTGCAGCTCCAATGGCTATCTGCAATCTTTTCGGCCAATCAAGGACAAAATTATGGTTTAACCTATTCTTCTTGTTCAGCCAGCGATCAAGGCTATTGTTTTCTAGATATTCATACACAAGCAGCAGGGAATCATCATTTGACATGCAACACAACAGCTTTACAATATTGTTGTGACGAATGTTGCTCAAAATCTTAACTTCAGCTAGGAATGCATCCTCAAGTTTCTGCTCCCACTTCTTGTTACTGAATATCTTCTTCACAGCGACGTAGCCTAAACCATCTACAGGGACTTGGTATACCGTACCATACCCACCACTGCCTATAATATTATGATCTGTCAAACATGACACAATGTTCATTTCTGAGAAACTTAGCCTCTGGAAGGAAGTCAACTTCCATGAATTATCCAATTCTTGCTTTCTTGATTTGTATAATCTAACAATCAAGAGTAAAACCAAGAAAGCTGCTAAAGAGGCCACAATCACTAGGCCTATGATCAAAGGAAGAGATGCAGATGATCTCTTTCTTATCCTTTCAATTTGAAGGTCAGAACCGGAATTACACAAGGGAAGGTTTAGCTTTTTGGTATCAGCACAGAGGCCAGAATTGTTTAGAAAGCTATCAGAAAAGCCAGGATTTTCAAATTCACTAGGAATCTTCCCTTTGAAAAGATTGGAGGAGAGATTGAGGTTTGTGAGGGTCATTGACAATTTACCAACCTGAGGTGGAATAAGACCGGAGAGCTGATTATTTGACAGGTCTAGTTGTGATAGGTTGGGTAAACGATCAACAGAATCCGGGATTGGTCCAGAGAGTTGATTGTGGCTCAAATTTAGAGCATTGAGAGATTTCCAAGATATGATTTCTGATGGAAGTGGACCTGTTAGCTGGTTTTGATCAAGCAACAAATTTGTTAGCTTAGGAAGAGTGGTTAGCTCTTGTGGAATACTCCCATTGAAGAGATTCTTACTAGCTTCAAACTTGACCAGATTCTTCCAGGTAGATACTCCTACAGGAATTCTACCAGAGAATTGATTGTTGCTTATCATCAAACTTGAAAGATTCCAAGCCAATCTTTGAGGTAGCTCGCCGGTGAACTTGTTGCTGTTGATTATTAAAGTCTCCAAATGATATGACGTCCAAAGGCCTGCAGGGATTTTGCCTGAAAAACTATTATTTGGAAGAAACAGGTGTTTCAGGCTATTGTTGCAGCTTCCTAATGATTCTGACAGCTCCCCACTTAGATCGTTGTCATTAGCACTAACTCCAACTAACTTGCCATTGTAACATAAATCCTCCGGCAATTTTCCTGTCAATCTATTGGTCGCGACCTGAAAGGTTTCGAGTGGCGAATAACGACCAAAGTAAGGAGGCAGAGTACCTGATAGACTGTTTTGAAAAACCTCGAAATCCACTAGAGCTGGCAGATGAGCAAGGCTTTCTGGTATCTCTCCTGATAGATGATTCATTTGCAGACTCAAACCTGTTAGCTTTGTGAGCTTCCCTAAACCATCTGGGATTTTTCCAGTAAGAAAATTCTCAGAAACATCCAGTACAGTCAGATTCAGAGCTTCAATTTCTGTAGGTATTTCCCCAGATAGCCTATTGTTCCAAAGATACAATATGCTTAAATTCTTCAGAGCAAACAAACTCCTGGGGATTTGCCCATTTAAGCCATTCAACGATAAATCCAATAGCTCCAAACTCACCATTTCCCCAATACTTTCTGGAATTTTCCCAGTCAGGTTCATGGATTTCATCTTAAAGGTCTTCACTTTTTTCAACTTGGTGAAGCTCGCCGGCAACTGTGTAGAAGGAAGATTGGTGTTTAATCCGAGGTCTAAGAACTCAAGATTGGACAAGTCGCCTATTTCATCTGGGATACTGCCGTTAAATCTACAGGAGTAAAGTTGGAGATTTCTCAGCTCCTTCAACCTTCCTATGCTCGCCGGAATGTCGCCGGAGAAATAGTTCGCGGCAAGATTAAGGAAACGCAGGTTGGCCAATCGGTCAATATCATTTGGAATCGGACCCGCATAGTTGTTCTGGGAGAGGTCAAGGTATTCAAGCTTGGGGCACTCATAGAGAGATTTTGGGAAGTCCCCAGTAAAATAATTAAACTGAAAATCAATAAAGATGAGATTTTTGAGGTCACAGATCAAAGGAGGTATGGTTTTGGTGATGTTCATGTCACCAAAATCTAGTTTTGTGACAGAGCCACCGGTGCAGTCGATCCGAGGCCAAGAACAATGAGAGGAATTCGGTGGGGCCCACTGATTGAGGAAAGGATGAAGGTGTTGTTTCATTTTAAGTAGGACTGTATGTTCTTGATCATACACCAGAGACTTGCTATTAGTCTCAGCATCACTCAGTACGAAGAAGAAGAAAATGGAGTATAAGAAATATGGCATTTTGACAAGAAAGAGGGGTTTTTCTTTTCCCTTCAAGTTCTTACTTGTTTTACTCACCAAATTATTGCTCAAGGAAGGAGAAGATATAGGAGATGTACTTACAGGGTACAATCCTCGAACATGCCTGAAGACTCAGAACAGAGAGTCAATGCCATTAGAGGGGCCCCGAAGTGGGAAGTGAAAGGCAAACCAGAGGGTCCAAAACCATCATAGCTTGCTTGATTCATCTCTGGTAAATTGATAATGGCCATTATAAATTCTTTGAAGGAAAGATTAGAATAAAGTTTTTATATTTGTTAGGGGTTCGGCTTCTCTCCACTTCCTTTGTAATTTCCCTTATATATTTGTTATGCCTTGTTTGGTACGAAAGTTTTTTTATGGAAGTGGAATTGGAAGTGGAAGTGGAATTGGGATGGGAAGTGGAAGTGCTTTATAAAACATATTTGGTAAGATGGTGGAAATGAGATATAATTTTTAATTAAAATATGTGCTTATAATGTGAAAATACAGAAATGTCCTTCAAAAAAAAAAAATCCTCTGCGTTCAATCACCGATCCACACCCATCAGCTTCAAGTGAGCATCACCATCGCCACTGGAAACACACCTGCGAATAGCTTCCATAGCAACAGTACTAGACACAATGCTTCCTCTTCATTTGCAAATCATTGGAACTAAACCATAAAAACAAGAAAAAATCGAAGCACCAAAAACAAAACTTAAAATCAGAACCAAACATCAAAGCACCAAAACCATCGCCGGTGAACACCATTTTCGTCAACCGGATGCCAAAGATGCAAATCGACCAAACCAAAGACCCAAAGGTAAGTACCATCGTCGTCGCTAAGCAAATCCGAGTTGCACCTTGACTCGATCTTTGTCGCTAAGTAGTAATTGTCATCGCCGTTGCTAGTGGAAACAACACATCATTGTTATCATCGCTGTAGCTGGTGGAGAAGGGTCAATGAGTCATCCAAACGAGATGTTGAAGACGAAAGGAGAGGAAGGAGATGGGTCAGCCGTCGCCGCTATTGGTGGAGGACTATTACCACCATTGCTGGTGGAAGGCCACCATCGCCGTTACTGAGATGCCCATCGTTGATGGTGGAGGATGAAGGAAGAAAAGAAAGGTAAGGTTGGAAATAGAAGGATGGAAATGGCGCTAGAACTCACTTCTTTGGGTGTAGGCATGGAAGTCACTTCCATCGATTTTGATGAAAGTGGCTTCCTTTAAGAAGTGAGCTCTGTCGTACCAAACAAGTTAATATTTTTGATTTCTCTTCCACTTCCACTTCTCACTCTTCCATTTCCATGATACCGGGCTCGTTTGGTACGCAGAATTGATTTAGATGGATATGGAAATGGAAATGGATATGGAAATGAGATTTAAAAGTGTGTTTGGTATGTCATGGAAATCGGATCTAATTTTTACATGAAAAGACCAAAATACCCCTCTAAATTAAAAAAATAATAAAATATTCCCCCAAAATCCCATTGCGAAACTTGGCTATGTGCCTGTGTCGGAACTATGAAATCTCATTTAGTCAAAAACTGCCCCTGAATGCCCAGAAAAAAAATCGCATCAGTAGCATCAAAACTGAAAAAAAAAGTCCATTCTTGATCTATCTTTTTCTATCTGTTATGTTTTTGTTCAAATCGAGAATGAGGTTGCGACGAACTGGGTCTTCGTCTGTAATGAGCTTGTAGCTTGAGTTGTGGTTCTGCACAACCTGAAAAATCAAAAGCATCGAAACTGAAAAAATCATTGGAAGGTACCAAGATCCCAATCACCACCGACACCGATGAAATGGCAAAACTTCGCCACAGGCTGATCAAACCCCCACATCTCACATTGGCATTGAAGTTTGTTGGAGAAAGAGAGGGAGAAGATGAAGAACAGGGAAGAATCGAATATCTGAACTAGAAAGTTGAACACCAGTCGATCTATGAAGGATGTATGATGATCTTGTTGCCGTCGCCGGAGATCCGTCAGGAGGATGAGACTTCGTCGCGGGTGGCTGGAGTTCGTCATTGCCGTCGCCGTCGTGGGTAGCTGGAGGTCAGTGATGAGGTGATGGGATTAGGGTCTAAAGAAGACGAATGATGATGAGGGGCAAAACTAGAATTCCATGAAACTTTTCATAATTTTTTGGGTTGTATGATGGAGCCCAATTTCATACATTTTGATGGAATTGGCTTCCACATGGAAGCCAATTCCATGATCAATTTTGTGTACCAAACAGACTCACACATGAAAATCAATTCCATTTCCATATCCATCATCCCAATTCCAACGTACAAAACAGGGCATTGTCATATGATGTGATGGAATTAACTTTTGTAAAATGTTTCAGGAAAAAAAGTGGAGAATATATTATGAGCAAAATAAATTATCAGAAAAAGTGATTTTAATAAAATAAGAATGTTTGTGTATTGTAGTTAGAATAGTTTTTCTTTATAGTGTGAGGGTCATACAATGAAAAAGGATCAATGAGAGAGAGGGTAGAGCCCATACAAAAAAATTAAAAAAAAAATGAATTTTCTAAAACTTAGATTTTAAGATCAAGAACTTGAAATCAAAATCATGATTGAAAAAAATTTGAGTGTGATTTTGATTTAAAATATAGGCTGTGAAATATCATCCAATCACACAGTGGTATAGAAGGATCGACATCCAAATGGAATCTTATCATCTCACACAGTCCCAAGTTTGACTTCAAAATCAAGTGGCACAAATTGATAGGATATTATTTAATGGTGTGACGTGAATATATACTCCCGCTTTTTTTATAATAGTAAATGAATTGATTTTGATTCTAAATATATTATATATTTTTATATTTATCAATTTTTTTTTATTTTCTTTCTATTAATACTGTTTTAATAATAATTAATAAAAAAATAAGAAAATTAATATTAATTAACTTCTTTAATCTAATCAAATTAAATAAATATATCTTATATTAATTTTATAATGAAATTAATTATGGAAGCAAGTTGGAGTTCTTAACTGTTTGATGCAATGAGCGAGGCACGCGGATTGTTTAAACTTTTAAGTCAAGTGGGGAAGCTGGAAGCCGCACGTCACTGTTTATTTTTTATTTTTTGGCCCACAACCGCACGCCATTGTTGAATGTGTTCAAACTTTGAACACATCACGTTCGAAAAGAACAAAAGATGTCGACGTAAAGGGTTGGCAGCGGAAGACCTTGACTTTACGCAACAAAGCCCAACAACCCATTGCTTATCCTTCTTTTCTATGGATTTTGGATGTATTGTAGATTGTTGTTGTGGAGGTTTCGTGGCAGTAAATAATTAAAATATGGTTCTGATATTTCACCGAACTATTTGGTGCCTTTTCTACTGTAACAGTCAAATAAATTATCTTGTATTTGGTGATGGTTTTTATGCCATTTTATGTTGTAGTGATTTTTTTCGGGGAAAAGCATTCTTGAAATAATTGGAGTTTCTTCCCATTTTCAATTTGATACTTGTATTTTTTTTCTTATTAAATTTTTTTAATTGTACTCTTAACATTAGCCCATGTAACTTTACTTTGTTAGTATTGTTAACCCATATACAAAAGTTAATTATGCAAGTAAAATTAAAGAATTTAATAAAGAGAAAAAAGTACACTAATACTAAATTAAAAATTGACCGAAACTACAATTATCTCAAAAATGGTTTTCCCAAATCTTTAATCCCAAATCAAAATTTCATTGATGTATTGGTCTAAAGTGTCATTTCCCAATAAAAAAAAAAACAAAAGGGAGAATGGTGGCTAGCTTAAGACCCATTTAATAATTATGATTAAGTTTCCAAACATTTTAAAATTCTAGTAAAGTCCCATAGATGTCCTATTTCATCAGAATTATTGTGAAATGATAAAATTATTCCTTAAAAATCATTCATCAGATTCTATTAGCAACTTAGCTCCATAGAGGAATTGGTGATTAAAGGCTTGTTTGATTTTATTTTTAAAATCTGTTAAAAACAAAAAAAAAAGGAAAAATTTTTTCAATAAAATTTTTTAAAAAAATAAATAGCTAAATATTTGGTTTTTAAAAAAAAATTAGTATTTTTTTATTTTTAGTTTTCTATTTTTTATTTTTTTGGTGTCATCACATATTACTATCCACATCACAACACCGCTGTCACATCACTTTAAAAATATATTTTTAAAAAAATAACTATTCAAATAGATGTTTTTTGTTTTTTGTTTTTAAAACTTGTTTTTAAAATAATTTTATAAAATTGTTTTGAAAAACTAGAAAGCAGAAACTAACGGGCCTGATTTTACAACTATATCCCATTTCCTATAGGAAATGTTGAAAATTAACATGTGCAAGTATTTTAAAATTTCTGTACAGCTTCCTTTTTTTAGTGATTTAGCATTAATTTACAACTAGTTACCTTTTACTTTTTAAGTGGAAATAATGTAAATTAACGAATACAACAACCCACTTAATTAAAAAATTAATTCAATATAATCAGAGTTAATTATGGTTAAAGAATTATTTGAATGATTAAGAATTGCCACGTGGATGTTTGGAAGGTAATCCAATCGCATACACTATATAACAATTTGATATTGGATGGTAGGGCTGTTTACCAATTTCCCGTCCCGACCTTCCCATCCCGATCCCTAATAAATTAGGATGGGAAAATCTCGTCTTGAAAATTTCGGGATCGGGAATGTGATTTTGGGATCAGAAAAAAGTCGAGATTGGGATCGGGATCGGAAATGGGACTTCCCGATCCTGAAAATATATATATACATATGCATATTTTTTAAAAATATTTAAGAAAATAAGACCAAATGTAAAATAAAATGTGAAAATTCCTAACACCGTAATATCTATTCTTTTAGTTTATTTAGTTAATTTCATTTATTATTTATTAAATAATTCTAAATTTTTGTTCTTGTCTTTGTTCTTTTTGCAGCTGAATTGACAACTTTAAGCATGTATTGGACTAATTATATATTTATATTAGACTTGTTTGATACAATATGATATTAGACAAATTATATATTTATACTAGACTAAAGAAAATATAACAAAAAATTCAATATAGAGATTTGTTTTTTAAAAAAAGCAAATTCGGGATCGGAAAATTCCTAATCCCGATTCAGAAATTTCCCGATTTTCGAGATCGGGAAATGTTCATGATCGGGAATGAAAATCATTCCCGAACCCTTTTCGGGATGGGGAATGGCATTTCCCGATCCCGAACACCCCTATTAGATGATGTGGGGTAAAAATAATTTCAGTTAGATGATATTGTGAATAATAATTTCAAGAAGTATTTTAAAATTGTAGACATGGATGAAACTGTGAAATTTAAGTATTATTGTATTATAAGAAAAATATGGACCTCAACTGGCCAAAATTTGATACTTTGGGGACTGGTGTATGGTTAAGACAAGGGTTAAGCGGAAAACTTATCCATGAACTTTTCTATATATTTAGTATCATAATTTTTTCTTTAATATAAAAACACCCATGAATTTACAAAAATCGGGACAAAATGCCACCTCTTCTAACTTGGATAACGTTGACAGTTTAGAGTAGGGTTATCTGATTCGGACCGGACCGGCAGAACCGGACCGAAAACCTACAACCCGGCATTAAATCAATCCGGGTCAAATTTTTAAAATTTTTTTTTTTTTTAAATTTCATACTATAAATCTAAAATATTTCATTTTTTTATCGATTTGGTCCCGATTTAGTTTTGATTTGACTCCGATATAACTCACCAACCTTTAACCCAATATAATTCACTAACTGAACTGGGTTTAACTACCTTGTCTAGAGCATACATTTTGATCAAAGATGCACGTTGTATCCTAGCTGTCAAAACCACTTAACAATTAAAAAAATTCTTCATCCCCCGTGACCCAGTCCCCCCATGATCGTCGTCTTTCCACCATAGGACACATCCAACCAGCGCCACCTCCATCGTGTTTCCTTCCTTCCTTCCATCGTGTTCAATATAAAGCATCGCCCTCTTCCAATCTCATCACACGACGCTCTGTCTTCAAGGCGGATGTGGTGGACGAGAAACCACAAACCAGAAGCAATATACGAAAATCGATGACCACCAGAAATCGAAAAGCACAAGCAATCCAAGATTTAGGAGAGAGATGGCAAACAAAGTGATGAGAGAGAAAACAATGAACAAAGGGATGATAGCGAAAACGCTAAATTGGAGAATGAAGGCTGAAAGCATTAAACAATGAAATACTCAACAATGAGAGACGGCGATGCAAGCGATGAAACACAGAAGAAATCGCCTGAAAGAGATATAAAATACACTGATCTTATTTGAAAGGGGACAACTGAATGAAGAATGATGGTAAAAGGAAGTGGAATCGGCAACAGAGAGACGACAGTGTAGTGATCGCAAAAGGTGGAGAAGTCAGCGAATTTGGGAGTGAAAGGGAGAGACGAGAAGATTTACCAGAGAAATCGGTGAAAGCTATATCTCACAACCGGTAAGGGCGAGCAGTGGTGTGAGTTAGACTAGAGGTGGTAATTCGGCCGGGTTGGCGGATTAATCGGGTTCAAGCTGTCAAAATGGTAGTTCGATTGATTTCGGATTAAATGAGCTGAGCACTTTTAGCCTACGAACTGACCCGTTTTATTTATTTATTATTATTTTTTTCAAATGCCTTTAGTTTTTTATTTTTTATTTTTGATGATGTGTTTAATTAATTTCTTATATTTTTTATTTGACACTTATTTTCATATTATATCTATTTATTTTATTATTATTAAATTTAAAAGATATATGCTTATATGTTTTTGGTATGTAAGTTGACAAAAAAAAAAAAAAGAATGAAATTGACTTTCTAATATAAATATATAAAAGAAAAAAAATGTGATGTAAGTGGGTTAAAGAAAAAAGGAGTGAGAATTTTAAAAAAAAAGAGTGAAAAAAAAATTGATGCGAATGCCAGCCCACCCCGTCAGGCTTGCAACTCGTCACCGGCCAGCCCACAACTTGTGGGCTGGCCCAAATTCCACACTCTATGAGTTACTTTTTTTAAAAAAAATAAAAAAAAGAAAAGAAAATTACACTCAAATCTAAAAGAAAAAAAAATAAAAAAAATGATTTTTTAAAATTATAAAATAAAAAAATGGTTTCATTAATAATTCTATCAGTAACATTAACAACTTTATTGAATCACTTTTTCATTTTCTAACTTGAAGGTATCATTTTTTTTTTAGAATTTGAATGTAATTTTCTCAAAAGAAAAAAAAACCATTAAATATGATGGGAAGAGTTGGAAAGCGTGAGTGTTTTTTAGATAACCATTTAAAAAAATAAACCGTGGGGGGCAAAAATTAACTTGCGTTGGTGAACTGTGATTGGACAATATAGGGAAGTGATCATGTGAAGAACAATTGTGTGGGGCCCACCAAAATCAAAAAATAACACTATTTACCACATTCAACGGGGTGGCATTTTTGCTATGTTTATGAATATTTTTGTATCCAACAAAAATTTATAATATTAGGTGTATATTTGAAAAAATTTTATAGGTAAATTTATCTCTTAACCCTTGACACAATTTTAAGAATCTCTTATACATTCAAATTTATTGAAAATGATTTGGATTTTGTTTTGAAATGGCTTGAATGGGTTATAAAAACTAAGATACTGAAAATCGGACTGGACAGTGAATTAGTCAAAGTACTGGGTTAAGGGTCAGTGGTTCAGATCGGGATCAACTTGAGGGTCAATTAAAAAAATAAATGTAATTTAAATGTTTATATATACCATTCAAAAAATTATATAAGAGCTTTTTTCTAATCAATAGTCCAATATAATTTCCTAAACCTAATACCCACAACAATATCATTAAGTATATAAGGATTTTTCTCCAACCAATGCAAAACTTATTCCACAATCTTTTTAAGGCTCCTTACAAATCAAAAAAAAAAAATTAGGAAAATAAATTTTTCTAAGAAAAAAAAAGCCAAAACGACGCACTTTTGAGCATAAAAAAGTAAATAAAAAGGGGGGGGGGAACTTGGTTCACACAGGGTTATCCCAGGTCATACCGGTTTGACCGGGTTGACCCTGGGTCAACCGGGTCAATTGAACCAATTCTCTAATCCTCAACAGGAATGGTCCAGCTACCGATTCACTGGTTTTTTATCTGAACCGGTTGGTTCGGTCCGATTTTGTATACCATGGTAAAACATAAAAGTTAAAATTTGGCACTTTATGGCATATATCTTGTTGACTTTGGAAATTAGCATATTTGAGGAGTCAATGACATTATTTCGAAAAGGAACCTTTATTTTGGTTGAAAAATAGACATTTCAAACTTTTTAAAGAGTTATTACTTGTAATTTATTTTAAGTGCATGCATTAATCTAATTTGAGTATGTTACGAGTGTAAATGATTAATTAAAAAATGTAAGTGTACACTGTCATAATCAAGTAATATAAAAATGAATAGAATATCGTTTTTACGAGGATTGATCATTAAGTACCAAAATGGGTAATTTTAATTTTATTTAGTCGATCGATTAGTTGGTGATTGAAAGTACAAAATAAAAATGATTAAATATGAATGCAATTGATATGAAAACAACTATGAGAAAAAATCATAGATATCATATTTCATTTAACAAATTTTGGATTGAATCACCTATCTATTCTAATCCAATTTATTCCACATGATTGATAGTCGAGTTTCCCTAATTTAATTACTAACATCTTCTAAAGTCAAGCAATTTTATAATTAATTGCTAATCCAATATATTCCTATATAAATTAAAGCAATCAATCATGTATTAAAATTTATGGAACTCATTAAGACAATGAATATATTCCTATTTCATATGCAAATTATGGTTTCAATTATATGATTTATACACATGCATCTCCTTCCGGTCTCAACATGCATATTGAAATCATTCAAAAGATGACTAATCAATCAAAATCATTAAGAATAATAATCAAAACTGAATCATAAAGGAAAAATTAAAACTATATTTAATAAGTTCAGATTCTATCCATAACTAGTAAGCTACATCATCACCCTAGGAAAATGGAACTTTAGCTCATGATGAAATTAAAAACAAAAACAAAATAAATTAAAATTTTCATAAACATTGCATGAAACTCAATTATTCAATTCTAAAACACAAATATACAACTACAAGATGTATGAAAATGGAAAAATTTAGGGCTTATTTGATTTTAGTTTCTGTTTTTTGTTTTCAGAAATAGTTTTATAAAACGGTTTTTAGAAACAAGTTTTAAAAATAAAAAAATAAAAAATATCTATTTAAATATTTGTTTTGAAAAATCTGTTTTTGAAGTAATGTGGAGGTGCGGTTGCTGGTGGTGACATGGTAGTGATCGTCACTGATAATGTAGCATTGATAATGTATAAGTGACGGCCTCAAAATATAAAAAATATGAAAAAAAAAGAAAACAAGTAAAAATTGTTTTTGTTTTTTAGTTTTTAAAAACAATTTTTTGAAAACAGTTTATCAAACATGTTTTATTGTTTTATTATTTTTAAAAACAAAATCAAACAGCCCCCTAACCTTCCATATAAGAGGTAAAAACTTTCATATAGGTGGTAACCTATACTATCTATAAAGGAGGACTACTTAAGCCTTCCATGAAGGAGGCATGCAAGAAATAAATATAATGCATGAAATTAACTCTAAGATGATGTGTTTCCTGTGTCTTGAGCTCATTTATTTATAGATGGGGGAGGTGCAAAAATTTCCAAAAAAGTTAGGCATACATACCTCCAACCTCTAACATTAACTTTTAAAGTTAGGTTGCCAAACTTCTTGATTACTGCCTGATTTTGACATCTAAAATGGTGGAATTTCAACACATGATCTACATGAAAGTTGAAGCTCTGTATCTTACCGTGAAAATCCAACTAGAATCTCCCTATTTTGACATTTGAAGCTCAAGTTATGGTCAAATTAGTGGGCAAAGGTTAATTAGGGACAAATTCACATCTTCAAATTCCAAACAAAATTCGAGACTAGTGAAGGTAGAACTGGATTTTTGGTTTAACATGAAAGTTGTAGAGTTTTTTCTTAATTTTTTATCCATATAAAATATGTAACCCCCTTCACGATTAAGGCCGAGATTAGTTCGTAAAAATGTAATTAATGTGGAATTAGAGACCGTAATAGATTTTGGGACTTAAACAAAGTCAATCTTCCCAAATCAGGGTTCACAAAAATCTTTTCAAAACCTGTTAGATAATGGTCTCACGTTCACAGTTCAATACTAAATGGCCTGTACAAGTTGATTTCATTCACAAATATCAGAGTATAGAGCAAATTCCCGACACACTCGGGTTCCATTCATTAAATAAGGGATTTACAAAGGCACAAAGCCCATAATTCATTACCCTTAACTTGGGGATTACACAAAACTATACTATCAATCTCAATATACACAATTGTTTCCCAAAAATATCCAAAAGATATATATGATAACCAATATCCAAAAAGGAACTCCTAACACGGAGCTCTACTTGCTCTTCGTCACCCGTTTGCCTCTCGATCCTTCGACCCTGTTTAAAACATGGTTTTTGGGAGAGTGAGATTCTAAGGAATCCCCGTAGTAACAAATCAATCATATAATGTACAATAATAGTGCATGTAAGCAAATCATTAACCACAACAAGCAACTACAATGGCAATTACAACGGCAATGGTTAGTATGACACATGTCATCCCTTATGATTGCTCACGCTGAATTGCTCACGTTGCATTGCATCACAGCAATCCACACAATACATTTCACCACAGCTGGGATTCATATAATGCATTTCATACACAAGCCATACAGGCAAGATACACACAGCCCAAGGCTGGATTCACAAACGCCGCCCCACGGGTCGGATTCACAATATCCATGTCGATTACGACGGCAGTTCAACGGCCGACCTAGAGATGACCACCGTCAATCCCTATACGGCTCACTCTGACCTGCTCACGCCGTAATGGACCATGGCACACATTTCACAAATTCAACAATAAGTTATGCATGCCAAAACATCATACATAATATGAGAGAAGAGTCACTACCTTGATCCTTCCGTGCGTGTCCTAGCGCCGGTCTCTCCCGAGGAGGGCAAATATCGTATCCTAGAGTCATGATTAGGGACAAAGAGTTATATTCTATTCCAAGACTTGATTAACTTGAAACACTTAATTTTGGTTATCATAATTGACCCTTAAGAGGCCACAAATGCCTCTAATAAAAGCCCTAAAAGGTTGGGAAACAATAGGTTAAAGATCTCCTTTCGAAAACTTAAAGTGTTGGAACACAGGGGTGGGCCGTGGCCAACCCTTCCTTGGGCTGCAGCCCAAATATGGTCAGAAGGTCGTGGGCTGTGGCCAACCACTCTTGGGCCGCGGCCCGAATCAGGCCAGAAAGGTTTGGGCCGCAGCCAGCCACCTTGGGCTGCAGCCAAGAAATCCCTTGATTCTTGGCTGAACTTCCAAAATTCATAACTAATCCTAGAAAAATCGAAATGGAGTGATTCTAAAGCCAAATGAAAGGTATATGAGTTCTCTTTCAAGGAAAAATATAGCCCATCACTGGAAATCACTACACCAATACAGAATCACCAAAAACTAAACACTACTCCAAAACAGAGTTCTGTTTCAATCCCAAATTTTAGACAACCATATCTCATAGAATACTAAACGAAATGACATAAAATATATGTCCATTTTGAAGCTTGGGATGTGAAATTTAAGAATGGAAAGTTTCATAATTTTCCAATACCATTTGGTCATTCAAAACGCTCATACAAACTTACTGCGCAAAACAGAGCTCAAACTAGACAACTTTCCAACTTTTCCCCAAGTGATTTTAATGAACCCAAAATCAATAACCAAGCTCATTCCCACACAAAATCACTTAAGGAACACAATGGTGACTTCAAAATGACCAAAATCACAACCCAATTACATGCCCTGTTTTTGCCCAATGCACAAAACCAATATAGAGTTCCCAAACTTCACCTTTAAGCTTCAATTCAATACCATTCATTCAAAACACTTAACAAGGCACTAATTCTATGTCAACAACAATTCAAACACCACAAGACCCTAATTTTCGAAATTTCAAGCCAAATTTCCAGAATTTCCAAGCTAAATCATTTGGCACAAAACTTATATAGAAAGGTTTCTTAAACTCACCTTAACAACTTTCTCAAAGGGAGTTCTTGATTCACCACCTCCCAAAATTTCGTGTGGCCACAAACCACAACCAATGAACAAACTGCAACCATATAAATGTTGCTCTTAACTCAAGGATCAACTTTAATGAAGGGAGTTTGAGCAAAGGAAGGCATTTACTTACCCAAAGATCAAGCTTTCTTCTTTCCCTTGCCTTCAACAATGGAGAACGAGAGAGAGAGATGAAAATGAGAGAGAGAAATAAGATGGAGTGTGAGGAAGAGAACCAATAGTACTCCCCCCATACTTCCAGAGAAAAGAGAGGAGAGGAAGAGAGAGAAAATGCTTAAAATACTCTCATTTTTTACTTTTCTCCTCATCACTCACCATACACACTTTTGCCACATGTCAACTTGCTATTGGCTTACACCAATTAAGTCACCAATTAGCTTATCTAATCTCTCCATTAGCCATTTAAATCACACTTCTCATTTTCTCTTAGTTAGTAATTAATTTCTCCCTTAATTACCAACTCATGACCAATAATTCCATTTTTCCAATTTTTCAATAATTATGACGTATTAATTAAAATAGCCATAAAACACATAATATTTCAATTTAAATTCATAATTATCCGCAATAATCATGATTTTCCCTTAATCAAAAATTGGGATATTACAAAATAACATCCCAATCCAATATTTAGAGCTCCAAATATTGCCAAAAAACCGAAACAGGGTCAAATTTAGCATTTTTCAAGAAATTCTATTTTATCTATTTTATGTCAAAATCATTATTTATTTATCAATCACACCTAAATTCATTAAATTAAGCTCAAATGTTATTCACAAAATCATCATATAAGAAAAAAATAAATATACAAATATTTTACTTATCAGAGTGCGATGGGAATTATTGGCATTAGGATGCATTGGGAAAAAGCTCCCATTTGTGGCTTGTTATGATGGGTAAGTACTGTATATGGTGTAGGTAGTCATGTTCTAATGTCTTGTTTGAATTGTTATGAATCATGCGATCTATGTGTTTATGAGAATAATTACATTATATCTTGAGAAATTAAATACGTTTTGAAAGTAATGTTGATGATTAAATGGCGCATTAGATGTGTACCTCACAAATGTGTGCCACCATGGTGTGTCTTGTGCATAAGAAGAATTTGTACCTGACGAGTATGCTGACCTTTTGTTAAAGTGGACTTGTATAGCTAGGGCATTTGGGAAGACATGCGCACCTTTGGAGGTGCTAAGAGTATACATTACTAGAAAAATGCCTTTGAGACAGTAATATTTAGATATCTTATAGGCAGAGAAGGTTTAAAAACTATTATTTTGTGATTATTTTTTATAAACATATGTAATATTTTAGACTAGTTCGCATACAACAGGTCTAAAATATACTTTTTTAAACTAGTTGCTTTTAAAACTGGTCTAAAAAGTATTACTATATATTTTATGAAAATAATATTTGTAAGTTTTTAAACATATTTTGCATAAAATCGGACTAAAATATACTTTTTAAACCTAGTGTTTGTACAATATGTCTAAAAAAATATCAAAAATATTTTATCAAAAAAAATAATATTTACAAGTTTTTATGTTGAAGTTTGTTAAATCCGGTCTATAAAGTAATCTAAACCCTAAAAAAAAAAAAAAAAAAAACTTCACTCAGCTACTCCCTTAAAATCAAATTTTATGATCTCTATAGTTGTTCATCTTTGTTTGCCATTTCTTTGAAGCTCTCCCCTTCCTCATCTCTCACAAAACCACATTCGTGATTTCCTCGCCAACTACTTCATGAGCTACAACTTCTCTAGCTTCATTCGATGGTTTCCTTGACATTAGTTTATTTTCTTCGTGCTTGTTGGCTTATTCGTACTCATTGGCTTCTAGATCTATGTTTGTTGTAACCCCCTTCACGCTTAAGGCCGAGATTTAGTTCATAAACATGTAATTGATGTAGAATTAGAGACCTTAGATGATTTTGGGACTTAAACAAAATCAAACTTCCCAAAATCATGGCTTACAAAAACTTTTACAAAAACATGTTTGTGACGGTCTCATAATCACATTTCAATACTAAATGGCCTGTACATGTTGATTTCATTCACAATTATCAGAGTATAATGCAAATTCCCGACACACTCGAGGTTTGATTACTAATTCAGGGTCTATACAAGGCACAAAGCCCAAGTAGTTTCCCATATAAGGGGATTACATAATTACTATCCCATATATACATGTAATTCCAAACAAAATATATCCAAATGATATACAAAATGATAACCAAATTTTTTCCAAAATAGACTCCTATCAATGAGTTCTACCCGCTCTTCGTCGCCCGCTTTCCCTTCGATCCTTCTGCCCTGTCTAAAACATGGTTTTTGGGAGAGTGAGATTCTAAGGAATCCCCGTAGTGTCAAATCAATCATAGTATGTACAATAATAAGGCATGAAATCAAATCATTATCCACATAAAGCAACTACAATGGCAGTTACAACGGCAATGGTTAGTATGACACATGTCATCCCTTACGATTGCTTACGTTGAATTGCTCACGTTGCATTGCACAACACAATCCACACAATATATTTTACCATAGTTGGGATTCATATAAAGCATTTCATCACACAAGCCATACAGGCAAGATTCAAAACTCAGCCCACGGCTGGATTAACAAACGCCGCCCCACGGGTCAGATTCACAAAGTTCCATGTTGATTACAACGGCAGTTCAACGACCGACCTAGAGATGACCAACGTCAATCCCTACACGCTCACGCTGACCTGCTCGTGCTGTAATGGACCATGGTACATGCATTTCACAATTCAATGATAAGTTATGCATACCAAAACATCATACACAACATGAGAGAAAAGTCACTACACAAATACAGAATCACCAAAAACTAAACACTACTCCAAAACAGAGTTCTGTTTCCACCCCAAACTTTGGACAATCATATCTCCTAGAATACTAAACGAAATGACACAAAATATGTGTCCATTTTGAAGCTTGGGATGTGAACTTTAAGACTGGAAAATTTCATAAATTTTCAACACCATTTGGTCATTCAAAACGCTCGTTCAAACTGACTGCATAAAACAGAGCTCAAACAAGACAGATTTCCAACTTTCTATCAAAGTGTTCAATGACTCCAAAATCAATAACCAAGCTTATTCCCACACAAAATCACTCAAGGAACACAATGGTGACTTCAAAATGACCAAAATCACAACCCAATTACATGCCCTGTTTTTGCCCAATGCACAAAACCAACATAAAGTTCCCAAACTTCACCTTTAAGCTTCAATTCAATACCATTCATTCAAAACACTTAACAAGGCACTAATTCCATGACAACAACAATTCAAACACCACAAGACCCTAATTTTCGAAATTTCAAGCCAAATTTCCAGAATTTCCAAGCTAAAACATTTGGCACAAAAGTTATATAGAAAGGTATCTTAAACTCACTTTAACAACTTTCTCAAAGTAGCTTCTTGATTCTCCAACCCCCACAATTTCTTGAAGTCTCAAACCAACACCAAATGGCAAACTATAACCATAGAAATGTAACTCTTAACTCAAGGATCAACTTTAATGAATGGAGTTTGAGCATTTGAGATCATTTTCCCTTACCTTTTTAGACTTTTCTTCCTTCCCTTTCACCTTCCATGGCTGACGAGAGAGAGAGAGAGCAAGAATGAGAGAGAGATGGTGAGAAGAGATGAAAGAAATGATGACATACTCCCTCCATGCTTCCACCAGCGAAAATGAGGGAAAGGAAGAGAGAGAAATTAATTAAAATATTCTCCCATTTGACTTTTCTCCACATCACTCACCATACACACTTTTGCCACATGTCCACATGTCATTGGTTTACACAAAATATGTCACCAATTAGCTTCACTAATCCCTCCATTAACCATTTAATAACACTTCTAATTTTTCTTATAGTTAGCAATTAGTTTTCCCATTAATCACCAACTAATTGCCCAATAATTCCATTCTTCCAATTTTTCAATAATTATGGCGTATTAATTAAAATAGCTATAAAACACATAATAATTCCCATTTAAATTCATAAATATCCACACTAATCATGCTTAGCCCTTAATTAAAAATTGGGATATTACAATTTTCCCCCCGTTCAATAAATTTCGCCCTCGAAATTTCTTACACATCATGGGGCATAAAATCAGGAAATCTTTTCCTCATGTCTGCTTCTGCCTCCCAAGTCGCTTCTCTTGGAGACATACCCTTCCAGACCACCTTCACAAACGGTAAGCTTTGATGCCTGAGCCGTCGTTCTTCTCGTTCAATGATTCGCTCTGGCTCTATCGCATAAGTGAAATTATCTTGCAACTCAACCTCTTTATACTCAATGATATGCTCAAGATCTGGTTGGTACTTCTTGAGCTGCGAGACATGGAATACATCATGCAGTCTACTCAAACTCGGGGGTAGGGCTATCCAGTATGCCACCGGCCCGATTCTTGCCAGAATCTCAAATGGACCAATGTATCTTGGACTTAGCTTCTTTCGCTTATCGCTCTCTCGATGCCTGTGACCGGAGACACTCTCAAGAAGACATGATCCCCCACTTCAAACTCAAGAGATCTTCTCCTCTTGTCAGCATAGCTTTTCTGACGACAGTGTGCTGTAAGGAGCCTCTTCCTGATAACTCGGATCTGTTCAGCGGTTTGGTCAACAAGATCCGGCCCATACAACTTCCTCTCAGACAACTCTGACCAACACAATAGTGATTGACACTTTCTCCCATACAGTGCTTCATAAGGAGCCATTTGAATGCTCGCATGGTAACTGTTGTTATAAGCAAACTCAGCCAATGGAAGATAGTAGTCCCACTTTCCTTTGAAGTCTAGGACACACGCTCTCAGCATATCTTCTAAAGTCTGGATAGTCCTCTCTGACTGACTGTCTGTCTGAGGATGGTAGGCCGTGCTAAACCTCAATTGAGTACCCATAGCTTCGTGCAGAGCCCTCCAAAATCTAGAAGTAAACAGAGGATCTCTATCGGAGATAATATTCTTGGTGTACCATGGAGTCTCACAATCTCCTTAATGTATATCTCAACCAGCTTGTCAGGAGAATAGCTAGCGTTGATAGGTATGAAGTGCGCAAACTTCGTGAGTCGATCAACAATAACCCATATCACATCATAGTTTCTAATCCTGGGCAGACCTACTATTAAATCCATAGTCACACTCTCCCACTTCCATTCTGGAATTTCTGGACTTTGAAGCAATCCTGGCGATCTCTGGTGTTCAATCTTCACCTTTTGACAGGTAAGACACCGCGCCACGTACTTAGTCACGTCACTCTTCAACCCTGGCCACCAATACATAGATTTCAAATTGTGATACATCTTGGTCATACTGGGGTGAAGAGTATACTGACTCTTATGAGCCTCATCAAGAATTCTCAATCTCAACTCCGCCTTCAGTGGTACATAGATTCTCTTCTGATAACACACCAGTCCACTTGGTGACAAGTCATAGTCTCGAGTCTCTCCTCGCTCAATCATAGCTCGGATCGATTGGGCTCGTTCATCATGCATTTGAGCTTCTTCAATCTCAATCCTCAATTCATTCTCCCCTTGGACCACACCATAACTGGCACACAGGATATCATTCGAGAGATTCAGATCCCGAAAATCCTCTATCAGTTTCTTCTCTTGGATCATCATCATTGCCACTAGCACCACCTTCCGACTCAAAGCATCCGCGACAACATTAGCCTTACCCGGATGATATTTGATCTCCAGGTTGTAATCTTTCAGCAACTCCATCCACCGACGTTGTCTCATGTTCAACTCTTTCTGATCATACAGATATTTGAGACTTTTGTGGTCACAGTACAGTTCCACTGTCATACCATATAGGTAATGACACCAAATTTTCAATGCAAACACAATTGCCGCAAGCTCCAGATCATGAGTGGGGTAGTTTATCTCATGCGGTTTGAGCTGCCGAGAGGCATAGGCCACTACACATCCCTGCTGCATTAGGACACACCCTAACCCCTGCTTACTCACATCATTATACACGATGTAAGCCTCAATAGGATCAGGTATAATCAACACTGGTGCCGTAGTCAACCTCTCCTTTAGCTCAGTGAAACTCCTCTCACAATGTTCGTCCCACAAAAACGGTTGATCCTTCCTCATGAGCTTGGTCATCGGCAATGCAATACGCGAGAAGTTCTGAATGAATCTCCGGTAATAACCAGCAAGACCCAGAAAGCTACAAATCTCAGAAACAGTTTTTGGTCTTTTCCAATCAAGTACTGCTTCCACCTTATTGGGATCCATCGATACCCCATCTCGAGAGATCACATGGCCAAGGAACTTCACTTCCGTAAGCCAAAAATCACACTTGCTCAGCTTGGCATAGAGTTGCTTTTCCCACAGAATTCTCAACACGATTCTCAGATGTTGCTCATGATCCTCCCTACTCTTGGAGTAGATCAAGATGTCGTCGATAAACACCACCACAAACTGATCAAGATACTGTCGGAAGATGCGATTCATATAATCCATGAACACCGCCAGTGCATTCGTCAACCCCAAGGGCATCACAAGGAACTTATAGTGCCCATATCTTGTTCTAAAAGCAGTCTTCGGAATGTCCACTGCCTTCACACGCAACTGATGATATCCCGACCTTAGATCAATTTTGGAGAATACGCACGAGCCAGACAATTGATCTAATAGGTCATCAATCCTTGGGAGTGGATACTTATTCTTAACAGTTACCTTGTTAAGTTCTCGATAATCGATACAAAGCCTCAAGCTTCCATCTTTCTTTTTCACAAATAACACCGGAGCTCCCCACGGTGATACACTGGGTCGGATGAATCCTTTCTCAAGCAATTCTTCAATTTGCTTCTTCAACTCCGCCATTTCATTCGGGGCCATACGATATGGGGCTTTCGATATCGAACCAGCTCCAGTCACAATCTCAATTGGAAATTCCACTTCCCTTTCCAGAGGCAATCCACTAAGATCGTCTGGAAACACCTTAGGGAATTCATTTACCACAGGTATACTCTCTAGAGCTTCACTTGATTCTCCCTGAACGGAGAAAAACACCATATACCCTTGACATTCTTTCTCAAGATATCTCTTAGCTTTAGCAGTTGAAAGTAAATTCAAACTAGCATTCACATCATTCCCTCGCGGTACATTACAAAAAGTGATCTTCTTATTACCGCAATCCAGCAGTACATCATTTGCTGTCAACCAATTAAAGCCCAAAATAACTTCCAATTGTTAGAGTGGCAAACAGATTAAATCTACGGTAGACTCACAACCCTCAACAACTATCACACAATTTAAACAGGCTTCGGCCACCATAGCCTTGACACCCATCAGCGTCGACACAACCAAATCAAATGGTAGTCTATGAACATGCAATCCCAGGCGCTTTACACAGTCATAGGCAATAAAAGAGTGACTTGCACCCAAATCAAACAAAGTTTCTAACTCATTATCACCAAGAAGAATTTTACCTTGGATCAATTCAGGCGACTTCCTGGCTTCCTCATGCGTCATTGCAAACACTCGACCTTGATTCCTGGGCCTTTGCTCTGTCTGCAGTCGCGGGCACTTAAAAGAAACGTGACCCGGCTGTTTGCAATTATAGCAAACCACATCCCCTGAGCAGGTTCTACCAGGGTGATACTTTTTGCATCGATTGCACACTGGTCCCGCTGGAGGTCTCTGGCTGCCACGACCCTCAGATTGGTAGGGTCTTTTGTTATCGCCCCCAGATGAGGATCCTTGCCCCTTCCGCTTCTGGGAAGTATTAGCCTTGCTAGGCTCATTGCGGCTGCCATTACCCTTGGATGGGTATAACTCTCTCAGATTATACTCAACAATTCTACACTCTTCCATGGCCTTATTGAAGTTAGTAAATTGATGAGCAGCTAACCTCTTCTTTAATTCGTACCTCAATCCCCGGATTAGCATAGCGGAGCTCCACTCCTTATTATCTCTTTCCCGAAGGTAGGCAGAATACCAGGACAATCGAGTAAAACGAGAAAGATACTCGTCAAAGCTCTCCGTATCTCCCTGTTTGATAGCCAGGAACTCAGACTCTTTCTCAAGCCTCACCGACTTGGGGAAATACTTCTCGTTGAATTGTTCTTCAAATACCTCCCAAGTCAATGGTACATTCTGGTTCTTTAATGACGTGGCGATGTTCCTCCACCACCGATCTGCATCCCCTTCTAGCTTATACACAGCTAGTTTTGCCTTAACCTCTGTAGGGCACTCGAGCACTTCAAAAATCTTCTCTAACCGGTTCAACCAGTCCTCAACAGCTTGGGGGTCAAACCTCCCCTTAAACACTGGAGGCATATGCTTGCAAAACTTGGAGACCCAAGAATGCAAGTCCCTTCCCTCACGAACCGGCACCCCTTGAGACTTTTGATTAGGCACCGTGTGAGGTGGGGATTCGTGAGATCCATTGGACCCCTCAATTGTCTCCTCATGACTAGTCTCTGGTTGAGTCTCCTTATGAGTTGACTGGGCCCTTCCCTCATTTCGCTTGGCCCTTTCCTCTTTAAGCTCTTCTCTCAGCTTAGCTATCATGTCCCTTTGTTCCCGTACGAGATCCATCATCTCTCGCATTGGATCAGGAGGATTGTCATTAAGTTCCTCCACCTCTGGGTCTTGTTGCCTGACTCTAGTAAGAGGGCGAACCATTTCGTCTTTATCACTACAAATGATTCACCACGTCAGTACCTTAGCCAATATAGACACATAATCCATAAAATTCATTTCAATCCACAATTAGTAGAAATGCTCATGTGTATACGCAACAAGGACTTATCAATCATTAAGCTACCCTAAACTCAAAGGATTAAGGTCAACTAAGGACCTATCCTAGCAAATCCTCACCTTGCCAGGAACCAGGCACTGATACCATAAATGTAACCCCCTTCACGCTTAAGGCCGAGATTTAGTTCATAAACATGTAATTGATGCAGAATTAGAGACCTTAGATGATTTTGGGACTTAAACAAAATCAAACTTCCCAAAATCATGGCTTACAAAAACTTTTACAAAACCTATTTGTGACGGTCTCATAATCATATTTCAATACTAAATGGCCTGTACAGGTTGATTTCATTCACAATTATCAGAGTATAATGCAAATTCCTGACACACTCGGGGTTCGATTACTAATTCAGGGTCTATTCAAGGCACAAAGCCCAAGTAGTTTCCCATATAAGGGGATTACATAATTACTATCCCATATATACATGTAATTCCAAACAAAATATGTCCAAATGATATACAAAATGATAACCAAATTTTTTCCAAAATAGACTCCTATCAATGAGCTCTACCCGCTCTTCGTCGCCCGCTTTCCCTTCGATCCTTCTGCCCTATCTAAAACATGGTTTTTGGGAGAGTAAGATTCTAAGAAATCCCCGTAGTGTCAAATCAATCATAGTATGTACAATAATAAGGCATGGAATCAAATCATTATCCACATAAAGCAACTACAACGGCAATGGTTAGTATGACACATGTCATCCCTTACGATTGCTCACGTTGCATTGCACAACACAATCCACACAATATATTTCACCACAACTGGGATTCATATAAATCATTTCATCACACAAGCCATACAAGCAAGATTCAAAAGTCACAGCCCATGGCTAGATTAACAAACGCCGCCCCACGGGTCGGATTCACAAAGTTCTATGTCGATTACAACGGCAGTTCAACGACCAACCTAGAGATGACCAACGTCAATCCCTATACGGCTCACGCTGACCTGCTCGCGCTGTAATGGACCATGGTACATGCATTTCACAGTTCAATGATAAGTTATGCATACCAAAACATCATACACAATATGAGAGAAAAGTCACTACACAAATACAGAATCACCAAAAACTAAACACTACTCCAAAACAGAGTTCTGTTTCCACCCCAAACTTTGAACAATCATATCTCCTAGAATACTAAACGAAATGACACAAAATATGTGTCCATTTTGAAGCTTGGGATGTGAACTTTAAAACTGGAAAATTTCATAATTTTTCAACACCATTTGGTCATTCAAAATGCTCGTTCAAACTGACTGCATAAAACAGAGCTCAAACAAGACAGATTTCCAACTTTCTATCAAAGTGTTCAATGACTCCAAAATCAATAACCAAGCTTATTCCCATACAAAATCACTCAAGGAACACAATGGTGACTTCAAAATGACCAAAATCACAACCCAATTACATGCCCTGTTTTTGCCCAATGCATAAAACCAACATAAAGTTCCCAAACTTCACCTTTAAGCTTCAATTCAATACCATTCATTCAAAACACTTAACAAGGCACTAATTCCATGACAACTATAATATCCTGGATTGTAACCATGGATTAGCAACTTCAAAGTGATGTAATTAATATTAATTGAGCACTTTTGAAGTATATATTGTGTATTGTGATAATCAGGGGCAAAACGGTAAATTTACCGACTAACTGGTTAGTTACCAATGAGAACACTCCTTAGTAATCAAGATTAATGGCTAGGATTGAAAGACCAAGAGGTGGAATCTTGTGCATGAAAATGTATGTGAAATCATAGAAGGGAGAACAAGATGGTGCCAAGTGGCAAAATAAGGACCCTTGGATTAAAGTCAAACTTTCAAACCATTTTCTCTTCCCTCTCTCTCTCTCCAAATCGTTGGTATACATGGGGAAAAGAGAAATAAGTGATCATCACTTTCACCAACTCATCTCTCTCATCCTTCTCCATTTTTCGCTGAACAAGCTAAGGAAAGAGAAAGAGAAAAGCTTGAGTTTTGGTAAGTTAATGCCTTCATATGCTCAAGTGTCTTTCATTAATGTTGAACAAGAAGTCAAGAGCTTTATTTCCATGTTTTCAGACTTTTGATTTGTGGTATATGGCAAATTGAGGGAATTTGAGAAGTTGAGGAATCAAAGTTCTGATTTCAGCAAGTTTAAGAGGTGAGTTTTTGATGAAGTTTGGTGCAAATGCTATGACTTTTGGTTTAGTTTTGCAAATTATGGATTTATTCCCTGATTTCTTGAGATGTTAGAAGATATGAATTGGGTAGAGTTTGATGGTAGAATAGATGTTAAATAGTGTATGAATGTCAATGGTTTTGATTTGGATTTGAGAATAGGAAGTTTGTTAAATTGTGGTTTTGATGAATTTGTGGTCTAGAGATGAGATTTTGTTGTTTGAGTAGGAATTGGTTGTTTTGGGTTTACCAATGGGTTCTTGATGTTAAAACAAGTAAGAAGGAGTTGTGGTATGAGTTATAGGACCATTGGAGTTCAATTGGTTAATTCTGGGAAAAACCATATCAGTTCTGCGTTTTGACATATGATACACATCACTCCAGTGAGAGAGGAACTCACTCGAGCAAGATGTGAAATTCTGGGTATTTGGGAAGGTCTTCAGGCAGAAACCACGAGCATGCTTCCTGACTTGCGAGTGAAATATGAACATGCTCGAGTAAGGTATGAACATGCTCGAGTGAGAAAGGGCGTGCTCGAGTGTGAGTGCATCTGGTGCTATGGGTGAGCGTCTCAGGTTATCACTCGTGGGTGGATTGTTAAGAGTAAGCGTGGGCAGTCGCGAGCATTGAGAGATCACTCGAGCACTAGGGTTGTGCTCGAGTGCACTTGTAGTTGGAAGGATGGGTCACTCTCGGGTAGTCACTCGTGGGGTCTCACTTCCTTGGTGCTCGAGTGCACCTGAGGTCGCTGCTAGAGTGGAGCCTCTTGTGCTCGAGTGAGGGTGTGTGATATATCAAGGTTTACTCTCGGGCAAACACTTTCTGAGGTTCACTCGCTTGTGCTCGAGTGCTGGCAGGGGGTGTCACTAAATTCTTCCAAGAAGGAGGGTCTTCGGGGTAGTTTCTAGTTTCTCCTAACCCTTTAGGCATATGTTTAGACCTATAATAGTCAACTAAAGAGTTCAAATGATAACCAACTTAAAGATTATAGAGATAAGAACTTGGAAAAGAGATTGACGGATTGTTCCTAACTTAATTACAGGATTTGATATTTTTTATACTCGTGAGCCCACAGTGCCGAAGAGCATCAAAAAAGGATCAGGTAGTGACTCTCTCCCTTATACTATGTGTAATGCTTTGTATGTGTGTGTTATCACTGTTCTGTGATGATTCTTTGATGCTGCTGCCATTACAGCTGGTGATAGCTGTCGTTTACAGCGCAAGCTGTCGTTATTGTGATTACAGTATAAGCTGTCGTGATGTTGATTACAGCAAGAGTTGTCGTATTGTGTATACAGCCGTGAGTGCTGTCGTTTGTGGTGGAAACCATGTATCTATGTGATGCTGCTGCTGCTGCTGGTTGTGATTTATATACATGCTTTGTATTTATGCATTGTGTGAGTGATTTGTTACTACTGGGATTCTCTCGAATCTCATTCTTTCCTATGACTAAATATTTCAGACAGGGCGTGTGGCTCAAAAGAGAAGAGGCCAACCCGGAGCAATTAGGACCCTTAGGAGTATATAATTGAATGGGAACGTTGGTTATTCATTTTGAACTCGGGATTACTGTATATTTTGAATTAAGAATATTATATTCGATTTTGATTGTGTAATCCCCTAGTGGATACTTATAAACCCTCAGTTTATATATGTATAAAATCCGGAAGTTGCTAGGGATTTGATTATACACTATGATATGATTGAATGTATATTAACTGCACAGGTAATTATATTCGAACATTGGAAATTGAGACCAGGACGGGGAAAAGATTTTAAAGATTTTGCGAAAATCACGCTGTGAGACAGCAATTAAAAATGAGTTTAAATCATCCGATGGTCTCTAATTTGATTTAATTATGCGTTATCGAATTATAATTACGTGGCTAAAGTCAGGGGGTTACAACAACAACAATTCAAACACCACAAGACCCTAATTTTCGAAATTTCAAGCCAAATTTCCAGAATTTCCAAGCTAAAACATTTGGCACAAAAGTTATATAGAAAGGTATCTTAAACTCACTTTAACAACTTTCTCAAAGTAGCTTCTTGATTCTCCAACCCCCACAATTTCTTGAAGTCTCAAACCAACACCAAATGGCAAACTATAACCATAGAAATGTAACTCTTAACTCAAGGATCAACTTTAATGAATGGAGTTTGAGCATTTGAGATCATTTTCCCTTACCTTTTTAGACTTTTCTTCCTTCCCTTTCACCTTCCATGGCTGACGAGAGAGAGAGAGAGCAAGAATGAGAGAGAGATGGTGAGAAGAGATGAAAGAAATGATGACATACTCCCTCCATGCTTCCACCAGCGAAAATGAGGGAAAGGAAGAGAGAGAAATTAATTAAAATATTCTCCCATTTGACTTTTCTCCACATCACTCACCATACACACTTTTGCCACATGTCCACATGTCATTGGTTTACACAAAATATGTCACCAATTAGCTTCACTAATCCCTCCATTAACCATTTAATAACACTTCTCATTTTTCTTATAGTTAGCAATTAGTTTTCCCATTAATCACCAACTAATTGCCCAATAATTCCATTCTTCCAATTTTTCAATAATTATGGCGTATTAATTAAAATAGCCATAAAACACATAATAATTCCCATTTAAATTCATAAATATCCACACTAATCATGATTAGCCCTTAATCAAAAATTGGGATATTACATTTGTCATGTCTAGATCCGTGCTTGTCAAGTCCAAATATATGCTCTTCATATATAGATTGTGCTAGCTTAAGCTCTCATTGAGTCATCACCCAGATCTATGCTTGTCTATGCCGCCGCCAGATTTATTCTAAGATAATGCATCAAATTCCTTTATCTTTGTTTTAATTTTAACTAATATATTGTTGTTATCTAAATCTAACAAACTTGAATATATGGTTTGATCTAATATTTTCCACTCTTGAATATATTATTGTTGGCTTATTCGTACTCGTTGGCTATTTTTATTGTTGGATGGTCTGTTGCAATTTTATTGGATATGCTTGTTTTCGTAATTTTTTTTTTCAAATTTATATTCTTCTATTTTATTAATATATGAATTTTATAATGAGATCTCATAAAAGCATAGCTTCTTTTATGCGATTTTATGATATTTTATCCAGATCTAAAAATCCATATCTCAAAATATTCGCACAAGAAGCCGTTCTAAAAAATAAAATTAAAGAAAATTAGAAAACCCAGATGTCAAAATAGCTTCTGCGTTGCAATTTTGACATATGGATTTTTCTATTTTTTTTTAATTTTTAACTTATATTTTAGTCCGGTTGTCTATTATCCAGTCTAAAAAGTGTCAGACTTTTTAGATGATTCAATATAAGACCTAATGTTTAATCAGTCTAAATAGCCATTTTTAACTGCTCTAAAAAACCTTTTTTCTTGTTGTGATAGAGCCATATATATACTAGGATTGTAGATAAAATGAAGTGGACAAAACTTAAGTTATGTTCCTTAAGAGTATTACGTCCATTGTTCTAATCCCATATGTCCTATTTTTTCCCTATTAACATACGAGGTTAAATGTAGTTAGGAAAAAAATGATATAAATGGCAGAATCTAATTAGAATAATGGATACAATGGTTCCAAGAAACTTAACTTTAAATATGAATGATTTTGATATATCAGACTGTTCATGCACTTTTATGTGACGACAACTAATGTTTTTGGTATGAATTTTGTTAGAATTAATAGTACCCATGGTTACTGAGATTGTTATCTAAGTTTTGAATGTTTGAATGGCGAGGGAAGGCAATAAGAATATTATGTTCTTACCATCAAGTAATAGTGTGTGTTTTGGATGGGGAGAAATTAGGGGAGGAGAAAATGGAGGGGGGGAAAAGTAAAGAGATAATAATGTTCCTAATTATGTTTGGATAGAGAGGAAAAATCAGTAGAGAGAGTTTGTTTTAAGGAAAAAAGTTTTTAATAAATAAATAAGTACTAATGCCAAGACCATACAAGAAAGAGAAGCTAGCCTTTGGAGTATTTAACTCCATACAAATGTCAGCAGCTGAAAAGTTCCTACACTCGATAGGGATGGGTCAAAATAAAACAGCACCCTCGGAGTGATCCGCACCTTGAGAAACCAATTGGCGCAAACAGTTTGTCTTTCTAAATACATGTTCACAGGAAACATAACAGTCAGAAAGTGATGACATTTCTTGCGTCGGTCTTATATTCAATAACAGAGAACTTTCAAATTCAAATAATTCACATACATAAAAAAATATGTATAATATATTGAAGATATACAAAGGAAATTAACTTATAAGTCCCTATAGTTTCACCTTATTTTTAATTAGGTCAATGTATTTTTTTTTTTTATCAAGTTCTTAGTTTTACGTGATTTTAATTAATGTCTCTGTAGGTTTTTTCATCAACTCCTTATAGTTTCACCTTATTTTTATCAAACCTCTATAATAATTTTCTTTTTATCGGTTAAAACTACGTAAGTATGAATAATATATTGATATATAGAAGAGATACAAAGAAAATAGACATCTGATCTCAAGATGAAATGTAACTCGTATATTTTGATTTTGTTGAAAACTCTCACATATATTTACACCCTCTATTATTTGATTTTACAAAAATGATATGAGATCGATACGTTACAGCACATGCTGCCATATGTGCAAATTTTCACTCATCAGACCGCAACATTTGATAACACAGACATGAATCTAATTAGCTATCATTATCATCAATATCTAACCTACTCTCCCTTTTGGAATTCTTTAGTAGAGGAACAACCTCAAAATGACCAGAATTCTTTTCTACATAACCAACTGGTTCCCTCAAGCTCAGCAATATATTCAGAGCCTCTTTCATGGAGGGTCTACTAGCTGGCTCTTTGCTTGTACACATCACACCAAGCTTGAAGACACTGCACATTTGCGACAAGTAAGAGGTTTCCTTAACATCTTCGTCTAGAACTTGTTCTATGTTGCCTCCTAATCGAATCTGACACCATGCCCATTCTGCGAGAGACGAGTGTTCATCTCCATAGTTAGCTTCTTTGCCTGTTGTCAGCTCCAGCAGGATCACCCCAAAGCCATAAACATCAACCTTTTCGTTCACTCTTTTTGTTTGAGCATATTCTGCAGATTCAGTATGTTTCAAATAGCATCCATATATATATATATATATATATCAGTTTGTGTAGTTTGAAAGATACGAAATTTAATTTGAATCTATACTAAGCACTTTGTCCCTTATTAGTCTCTCTGTCAAGTGACTCAAAAATTTCAAAAGGTGAGGGAAGGATTGAAATGTAATAAATTTGTGATGTCTGGGAACTAAACTGCATAATTTACTAATTTTTCTGTGAAGATGAAAAACCAATGATCAAATAGAGTTCATTGCATAGCTAGAATGTGGGCTCGAGCTTAGCACCAAGTTTATACTAATATTAGTCATAATCAATAGTACGACATTCTATTATATACTTCCTCCAATTTTAAATATAAAACCTCAATATATTTTTATCACTCTAATTTATAACTTTTTTCTAAACTCTCTCTATTGATCACTTACTAAAAAAAAGTATTTTTCAATGCAAATGATTAAAAGAGGTATATAAGAAAAATAAAAACACATTTACTAATAATTAATTTTCTTAACATGTGTAAATTAGTTATCGAGCTCATATATATATATATATATATATGATATGAATCAATATAAAATATACAATGTGGCATTATTTACCTGGGGCAATGTAACCGAAAGAGCCAACAACATCTGACATGGTATCTTGTTCTCCTGGTTTGATCAACATCCTTGCAAGACCAAAATCTGCAATTTTTGCATTGAACTGAGAATCTAAGAGAATATTACTTGTTTTGACATCACGATGAATAATTGGCGGTGAGGTGTCATGATGCATGTAGCTCAAACCTTGCGCAATCCCAATGGCTATTCGCATTCTCTTTGGCCAATCAAGAAAAACACTATGAACTGTAGAAGATGATAACCCATCTGAAGAGCCATTACTAATCTTCTTGTGTAGCCACTTATCAAGACTTCGATTTTCCATATACTCATAAACAAGAAGCAGAGAACCCTCATTAGACATACAACATAGCAACTTCACTATGTTAGTGTGACGAAGAGTGCCCAAGATTTTACCTTCCGCAATAAATGCATTCTCAAGTTTCTGATCCAACTCCCTATTGTTGCTGATCTTCTTCACAGCAACATAGCCGACATCATCGTTGATGGCGATACGGTACACGGTACCGTGCCCTCCACTGCCGATGATGTTATAATCCGTCATAGATGAGACGATGTTTGATTCTGTGAAACTGAGCTTTTGGAAGGAAGTTAACTTCCATGAAGTGTCCAGTTCTTGATTTCTCCTTTGGTAGAATTTCATCGTCAAAAGTGATGACAAGAAAATTGCTATGCAGGCTACTACAACAAGGCCCATGATCATCCCAACAGAAACAGATGAGCCTTTGCTTGAACTTTGAGGAACAGAACCAGAATTGCACAATTTAAGGTTTAATCCATCTGTATCTGTACAAAGACCAGAATTGTTCAAAAAGCTGGTGGCATAAGCAAGATTATCAAATTCACTGGGAATCTTCCCAGTCAAATGATTAGAGGAAAGGTTGAGAACAGAGGGTCTCAAAAGGGCTAGTTGAGATGGAATTTGGCCACATAGTTGATTTTCTGACAAATCTAGTTGAGCAAGGTCAAGTAAATGACCAATCGAATCTGGGATTTCGCCGGAGAGTTGATTTTGGCTCAAGTTTAGAGTTATCAGAGATTCCCATGATATAATCTTAGATGGAAGTGGCCCAGAAAGTTTGTTCTGATCAAGCAACAAAGTTGCTAGCTGAGAAAGACTGGTTAGCTCTTGTGGGATACTTCCATTAAAGAGGTTTCTACTTGCATTAAACACAACCAGATTCTTCATGGAAGATATTCCTGTTGGGATTCTACCAGAAAACTGGTTGTAACTAATTGTCATGAGTGAAACATTCACAGGCAATTTTTCAGGAAGCTCACCTGTGAACTTATTGTCGTTGATCATAAAAGTTGACAAATTCTGAGACGCCCAAAGGCTACTAGGAATTTCACCAGAGAGTTCATTATTGTAGACTTTCAACTCTAGCAAGCTGCTACAATTTCCAAGTGATTTTGGTAATTCTCCACTGAGTTTATTATCATAAGCAGTTAATCTAAATAAATTTCCATGGTAACACAAGTTCTGAGGGAGACTACCTATGAAATTGTTCGAAGCAACCTCAAATCTTCTAAGATTTGAATGGAGCCCAAAATCGGGAGGAATATTGCCTGATAAATTGTTGAAGAAGATATTAAAGTCCATTATAGATTGAAGACGACCTAAGCTTTCTGGAATCTCACCTGATAATTGGTTAAGACCAAAGTTCAAACCAGTTAGCTTCTGGAGATTCCCAAAGCCATTTGGTATCTTCCCTGTAAGCTTGTTCCGAGTAAGATCAACGATGGTCAAGTTTAGAGCTTCAATCACTTGAGGTAGCTCACCATTAAGCTGATTCTTCCAAAGAAACATAATGCTCAGATTCTTTAGCATAAACAAACTACTTGGAATGTTGCCACTTAACTGATTCATGGACAAATCCAATGTCTCTAAGTCCGCCAGTTGCCCAATGCTTTCAGGGATTTCACCGGTCAAGTTGGAGTAAGACATCTCAAAGTCCTTCAATTTCGTGAGCTTCATGAAGTTAGAAGGAAACTGTGAAGGTGAGAATAGGTTGAAGCCCAAATTTAAGACTTCAAGATTGGATAAGTTGCCTATTTCACTTGGGATGGTGCCATTAAATAGGCAGCTGTCAAGCTGAAGAGTTGTGAGCTCTTTTAACTTGGTGACGCTCACCGGAATCTCACCGGAGAAGTTGTTGCCGCCGAGGTTAAGAAAACGCAGGCCGGCCAATCGGTCAATGTCATCTGGAACCTTACCAACAAAGTAATTATTAGAGAGGTCCAAGTACTCCAGCTTGGGGCAATTGTAGAGATACGTTGGGAAATCCAGAGGAATGGAATTCCCTTGAAAATCAATAGAACTGAGATTCTTAAGCTGACAGATGAAAGTTGGTATCGGTTGGCTTATATTGATATTGATCAGAGCGAGCCCTGTAACAGAGTTATTGGTGCACGTTATCTCAGACCATGAACAATGAGATGATGAATTTGTCCAGTGAATGAGAGAAGATGGGTTGTAAAAGTACTGTTTCATCCTCAGCAAAACTTCATGTTCTTGAGCATAAAATTCAGACTGAGAATTCACACAGCTCAGGAAGAAGAAGAAGAAGAAGAAGAACAATGGAGCTGGATTTCTCATCTCTGGGGGTGTGTGAATTCACTCAGTGATTTCGAAGAGGAAATAGTATTTGATTGGTGACAAGTTTGAGGGGAAAGTGAGAATCACTTATGTCTATTCACATTCTTGGAGCTGTCATCAATGTCGGATTTCACACATAGATATTGAAACGATGAAATTTCTTCTTCTCGGTCCCTTGTTGGGTTATAGGACCTACAAACTTGGACTTCTAAAGGTCAAATACATTTGGCGGGTTAGAGACATTAAGCGTTTTGTAGAACCCCTAAAGAAAATCAAATCCAATTCCCCGCCGGATGCTACCTCTAAACTTTCTTGATGGCAGTCAACGGCCACATATTCCCTCTTTCACTTTAAAAAAAAACTAATTTATAAAGTAGTGTTCATGTATCAAAGCAGTCCAATTTTACATCAACCCGAGGTTTGGTCGGATGAAGATCTTGGGGTGTACAAAACAGTATATGACCGATACTATGTCCAGCGAACTACTTGGTTTCATTTCATATCAGTCCGATTGACTAAAATTTACTTGTTAGTTGTTACCAATAATCCAATATGTGCCAAGTATTCTTGCAATAACAGTAAAATATGGTGGATTTAGTCAAAAGAAAAGAAATATATATATATATATATATTTATATATATATGAAATGATTGTTAGATCAATTAAAATGAACTTCATGTTGCTTAGAGGATAAAAGTTTAATTTTTATAAATGGAAAAAAATATATTAATAGAATTATTTTATTTATGCCTAACAATGCTTGAATTTAAAATTAGTCACTTGAATCAGCATTACATTAAATAATCAGGAATAGATATATTAGTGGTTTTTTATTTTTAATGAAATTCAGCGGATCGAGGTATTGAATGATATTGTGGAAGGGGAGTGTAGCGTGGATGATGCAATGAATTAGATGAAAATAAAATATTTTTGTGGCCCATGGTTTAAAATAAAATACTAATAGTATACAGCCTGCCATAGTTTCCACAACTTATCTAACGAAATATTTGATCGCAAATAATGCCATTTTTTGTTGCGTTGTATGTACGTATTGTCTTCTAGAGGAGGGGAAAATATTTTTTTCGTTCAAAACTTCAAACCATGCAAGAATCCTTTATCAAAAAAATAATTCAAGAATCAAAGTTACATACTGATAACCCATAACCTCTCTTTTCCCGAAACAGGTAATTCTATATAAAAATTAAGACAAATAACATCCTGCACCATGCAAAGCTCAAATCATTACCCAGGAATCCAAAAAGAGTTAAAGTTTAATTTTGCTCTAAAAGTTATCATATAGAAACAATATTACCCCAAAAGTTTTTTAAGAGCAACATCATTTTGAAAGTTTTACTATAAAAAAAAAAAAAGGAATTTCGTAACGGTGAATTTGTAGCGGTTAATATTAACCGCTACAAATGTTGACATTTGTAGCGGTTTAAACATAAACCACTATAATATTGTAGAGGCAACCTATGCACCAAGTGGCGCGACAGATTATCAACGTTATTTGTAGCTGTTAATAGGAAATAACCGCTACAAATATGGCGCGAGTTTCCTGTCAAATTTTGTTGCGGTTATTTTGTAGCGGTTACAACACATAAACCGCTACAAAGTTCGCGCCACTTAGTGGCACCAATAGTGTATCATTTTTTTTGTAGCAGTTACCACGAATTGAACTGCTACAAAATACCAAAGGTTGCCTATTTGTAGTGGTTCTGGAAATACAACCGCTACAGAACTTCAAGGGTCATCACATTTGTAGCGGTTATGCTATCGTAACCGCTACAGAACTTCAAGGGTCATCACATTTGTAGCGGTTATTTCGTAACCACTACAAAAGTTTACCGCCCTAGCTTCTTTGTAGCGGTTGATATAGCATTTTTTTCAATAACCACTACAAAATCCTCAACTATAAAAGGCGCGCCGCCTCTCCTTTTTCTCGTTTGGTCATTTTGTTTTCTGAAGTTTCTCTGAGAGTTTTCCTTCAGATCTGAGCGTTCTAACGTCTTTCGGAGAGTTTTTTCTTTAGCATTTCTCATTATCTCTTGAGGTACGGACAATACTTATTTTATTTGTATTTGTATTATAATTTTACATATAAATGGGACTAAATCTTTTTTTTTTTTGAATTTTTGTAGTTGATATAGCTTCAGGGATGGATAAGGGAAAGGAGTCTGAGGTCCCCAGACAGATTTTACGGGGTGGCAGTAGCAAAGGAGGGGGCAGCGAGGAGGGAGGGCGATTGCATCATTTCAGCCTATCTCCCCACAGCAGCCACAGGAGTCGCCCCTATCACAGCCACCACAGACGGTCCCACAGGAGACGACCGCACCATAAGTGATCTAGGAGAGGGAGATATCAGCGTCGATGACTATGACGTGAATGAGGACTTCGAGATCCCGATTGGCATCAGAGAGATGAAGCAATTCCTCGATGAGGAGGAGGTGCGGGAGCAGAACAACCCACGAGGGTTGTCTTCACGGTCTACTGGGTTTGAGGTGGAGGTCCAAGTTAAATAAATTTTTTTATTCAATAAATTATATATTTAAATTTGAAATGTTAAATTTGAATTACAATTTATCTAACATGCGGTAAATTGTACAGATGAGCAGGGGAACATGTCCACGAGGAGGTTAGACGTGGCCGGTTTGAACAACATGGACCGGACACTACAAGTTGTAGTGTTGTGGAATGAGGGCACGAACCAGCCCATCGATAATGGGAGTCACCTGTTCAACCGCTTCCTGAACGACTTAGGCTCAAATTGGATGCAGTTCCCCCTTTACTTCAGGATGTGGAGGAACGTTTTAAAGGGGCCGAAGGACCTGGCGTGGGAAGAGGTGGTGTAGGTAATTAATAGTATTTAATTATACTGTATTTTTTTGTAATTAATTCTATTTAATTAATATATTTTAATTGTCTTATTTGTAATTATTCGCATTTAAATTTTTTTTACAGCTGAGGTTTGCCGTCCGGACCAACCAGAAGAGTTATACACTGATGAAGATGGGCGATGGCTGAAGGAACAGGAGAAATCATCTCTTCCTTAGTGTGGATAAGGATGAGACGATGCCTTTGGAGCAGCTGATCGAGAACGTCCTGCCGAACGACTGGGCGAGTTTCGTCCAGTTCAGGAGGAGCGCTGACGAGTAAGTAATGTATTTATTAGATTAATTATATATAATTTTGTAATTGATAATTATTAAATTATAATTTAAATTTAATTAATTTTATGATTTTATTAATTATAAATGTTTTATATTGTTATAATACATTTAATATTTTTTTCCAAGGCGCTTTCTTATAAAAACAAGAGGTGCCGTAGGCAGCAGACACTCCACCACACAGCAGGATCGAAGACCTTTGTTGTCACTTACAGCGAGCTGGTAACTTTTCACAATAGCAATTACTTTTAGCTGGTTATTTTTTTTGAATAAAAATTGGAATACAATAACCAATGATAGATTATAACACGAAACCCCGTTCCCCTAAGGAAAAGACGAAAAGAAGGCATCATCCATGATCAGCCGCCGCCTCCCCCAAAGAAGGTGGTGGTTGATTAAGAATAACAAAATTCCCAATCATACTATGAACTAGACCCACTAAATAATCAGCAAGAGTGTTATTCTCCCTAGGCACATGGCTAATAAGAACTTGCCAGTCCTTCGATATCCAGTTTCTTGCATCCTCGGTCACTTCCCCAAAAGGGTGATCGTTTGGATAACCTCTTGAAATTAAATTGATTGCCTCTAGACAATCCGTAAAGACAATGATATTCCTCAGATTCTTTGTCCAGCAGATCTGAAGGCCTTGAATAATTGCGATGATCTCCGCTACCACCGGGGGCACTTGAACAAGCCGATTAATGTACCCACAAATCCAGCTTCCGTCTTCATCCTTTATAGCTCCCGCGCACCCTGTCATATCGGATTCCAGGACCGAGCCATTTGTCTCCAAAGTAGCAAAACCAGGTCTACCTCCCATACCCACTTCATTTTGGACAATATTTCCCTTATAGAACCGACAATTTTGGGTTAAATCCTGATCCCAAGCAGCCCCGAATAAACTAGAGTTTCCATTGAGATGCCCCATCTCTTGATCATTTCCAAACAGCTTCGAGCAACGAGCTACCCAGATGTCCCAGCAAACATATCCTAACAAAATTGGCCAGCTAACTTTATTAGTAAAATTTCTTCCTGCTTCATTCCTGAGATTCCAGTTGATCCATTCCCTACCCTGTAGGTTAGAAAATTGCTCCCAGAGAAGAGGATCAACTAAGGATATCCACCTCTCTCTTGCATTGACACAATCCCTCAGTAAGTGCATCAGATCTTCCTCAGAATCACATCCAAAAACACAATCTGCATGTTCCATCAAGCCTCTTTGTTCCCTCAGTTTCGCCGTATGGATCTTCCTATGAGCAGCAAGCCACATAAGAGCCTTTATCTTTTCAGGTACCGCCCATCTCCACAGCATCCTCCAAAATGATTGATTTTAAACCTGGGAACCTGTAAAATAAAAGTGATATGCTGAGCTAACAGAAAAACAACCATCAGTAGCAGGATTCCAAAAATACTTATCCTCTCCTCTTTCCTTGCAAGGCGGATGAGCGCTGATGTTTCTCTCGATAACCGACCACTGGAACCACCAACTCAATTTCCTTGTGTCCCAATCCCCCCTGGATTAGTGTAGTCTTCAACTTTCTCATTGATGTCCATAAATGGCTCCAAACCCGGGAATAGATCAATCAAAGGCCTATTTAACTCTGACCAATTGTCAAACCAGAAAGAGGCCAAAGCACCATTGCCAATTTTGACCCGTACCCCTTCCTTGAATTTCTCCCAAACAGAGCAAATTCCTCTCCAAGTATAAGAAGCAATTTGCCTTGGTCTTGGTCTATTCATTTGATCCCATTTGTATTTGCTTCTCAACACCTTCGTCTATAAGGTCTCCTTTTTTGTAAGCAGATGCCAGCAAAGCTTCATAATAAACGCTTCATTCTGCTTGCACATATCCCGAATGCCTAGGCCACCTTGTTTCTTATCCTTCTTAATTTGATCCCAAGATAACAGGTGCATCTTCCTCTGATCCTCCTTTTCATCCCATAGAAAGCTCATGCTCTTCCTTTCAAGCGCCTTTAATATTCCTTTCGAAATTAACATGGTTTGCATATGATAGGCCGGAATAGCAGATAATACTGATTTAATAAGAGTTAATCATCCAGCCATATTTAAACAACCTCTTTTCCAGCCTGATAATCTCTTTTGAGTTTTTTCAAGAATTGGGTTAAAGATAACCTTAGACACCCTTTTATGGATTAAGGGTATGCCTAAGTATTTTCCCAAGTCTCCAGTCAAGAGAACTCCCATAGCCCTGCTCAGCCCATAGGCCTGTTGAAGTGGAAATTTTTTGAGAAACACACTCTGGTCTTCCTTTTATTCACTTTTTGACCTGATACATCACAAAATTTCTGAAGACAGACAACATCTGATCAATCTGGTCCTCCAATGCCTCCCCAAATAGAATTAGATCATCCGCAAAGAAAAGGTGAGAAATGGGAGGCCCACCTCTATTAAGTCGAATGGGTTTCCAAAGGCCAGTACTAACTGCATCCTGAATAATGTGACTTAAGCGCTCCATGCATAAAGTAAATATATATGGTGAAAGGGGGTCACCTTGTCTAATTCCCCGTGATGAAATGAAAGTATCTGTTGATTCCCCATTTCACAATACCTGGAAGGATGGGCTCGAGATACAAGCCATAATTAGGTAACACAATCTCCTTCCTACTCCGATAGCTTGAAGCGTGTCCTGAATGAATGACCATTCCAGCCGATCATAAGCCTTTTCCAGATCGACCTTCACAGCCATCCAACTTTTCTTCCCAGTCTTTATCCTCATAGAATGAATAACTTCTTGCGTGATAATTATATTGTCACTGCTCTGACGCCCCGCAATGAAGCTGCATTGATGATGCCCTATAATTTTCCCCATAATCTCCCGGAGACGATTGCTGAGAATTTTGGTGATAACCTTATAGCTTACATTACACAATGAAATGGGTCTGAAGTCCATAATGGTCTCTGGGTTTTCCAATTTCGGGATGAGTACAATGTTTGTATTATTTATGTCTTTAATCCGCTCGGGCTCTTGGAAAATATCAGTCACCAAATCAATAACGTGGTCCCTAACTACTTGCCAGTATTCTTGATAAAAGATTGCCTGAATCCCATCTGGCCTCGGGGCCTTGAAAGCTCCAATATCAAAGGTAGCTCGTTTAATCTCTTCGTGTGATATCTCGGCATTTATCCTAGTCAGCTCATTTTCACTCAATCTTCTAAAGGTGGTTTGGGTCACAATGCGATTAAAATTTTGTAAGCCACATTGAAACAACTCTTTGTAGTAGTGAACCGCCGTATTTTTAAGCTCATCTTGGTCAAAAGTCCATTCATCATTACTCTTTTTCAATCCTTCAATCCTGTTACGGCGTCTCCTGATAATTGCCGTAGTATGAAAGAAATTACTGTTCTGATCCCCCCATTTCAACCATTTACATCTTGATTTCTGGTACCATAGTAATTCTTCCTGGGCAAGAATTTTGTTATACTCTTTCCATAGCTCGTTTTCAGTTTGAATCAAGTATTGGTTGTCCCGTCTGGCCCTTGCTCTCTCAACACCCCCAATTCTTTGAAGGGTCTTCCGTTTTCTTTCATTTAGATTTCCCATTCTTCTTTTATTCCAATCCCCCGCCTTATTAGTAAATTTCTTAATTTTCTCATTCCATTGCCCCTTAGTCCAGGAATCTTCAACCATGTCACGAAATCCATCTTCTAAAAACCAGGCCGCTTGGCAACGAAAATGGGATTTAGGCCGTTGGTAATTTGAGGGACATGATTTAAGTAGTATCAGCCTATGGTCAGAACCAAATTTGGACAAATGATGAATCTTCGTGAGCGGATACGCTTGATTCCACTCCAAATTCATAAAAGCCCAATCAATTTTTTCCTTAAGAAGGCATCGCTCCCAGGTGAATCTCTCGCCAATAGTTTCAGTTTCAAAAAAACGGCAATCAGAGATACACTCCTGGAACTGTCTCATAGATCTGACATTTAACTCAGAACCTCCACATTTGTTTTCACTATATAAGTAAGCATTGAAATCCCCAATGGCAATCCAAGGCATATTAATCAAAACACTCAAACCAATTAAATCATTCCAAAGAGTTTGATGAAGAATGCGATTTAGCTCACACCTGGTGTTTTTATAAAGAATGTATATGTTTTGATAATACTAATTAAATTTTGTAATTATTTTAGGGGAGGAAGGCACAACAGGAGAATCGTCAGACGGACTATAAGAAGTTGTTCGCTATCACACATAGACATCGTGACGGAACCCCAACCTCTCAGCAGGCAGAGGCGGCCATTGTAAGTGATTTCATTATTATATTGTTTATAAAACCAACTTTATTATGAAAAATGCTAATAAGTAATTATTTCATAAAATGGAAAGAGCAGATGCAGCAGTCGTAAGCTGAGCTGCGAGAGACCTAGGCTGAGGAGTGATAGGGGTCTGTGGACCCCACAGCTCCTTTGAAGGCGATTCTGGGTTAGGCTGAGCACCTCGGACGTATGCCGGGGAAGGGGATAGGCGCCAGACCTAGCATGGTTTATGGCAGGAGTGCCACCTCTGAGGTTGGTAGCTCTAGATCATAAACGTCCAGGGTCAGACGTCCGAGGGATGAGTCTATGGAGGAATTACGCTCAGATTTTGCTCGGACACAGGCTATAACAACACATCAGCAGCAGCAGATGCAGCAACAGGCTGATTACTACTACGTTGAGCATACGTAGTGGCGTGATATCACGAACTTCATGCTCGAGCGGTTGTGGAGTCGCCTGTTCCTGGACGAGCATCATCTATAGGTTCCCTCTATCCCTCGGTTCGTCATCCAGCCTCCTCCTCCTCCTTCTAATGATAATGGTGCTATTAACTCTGTCCAGCGCCCCAATCCACCAGTACCTAAGGGAGCCCCACATGAGGGAGGACCAGAGATCAGCCTCCTGCTACTTAGTTTAGAACATATTTATTTTTTTCTTTTTGAAACATTTGTAAATAAATCTAGATATTTTATTTCAGAACTTAAATTTTTATTGCGTTTACCATAGTTATATTTATATTTTTAGACCACCTTGTTAAATTTGTGTTGCATTTGCAACAGTTTTATTTATATTTCTAAAACTAACAAAAAAATTAATAATATATATTTGTAGTGGTTTTATAATAAAACCCCTACAAATATTAAAAAATATTTTGGAACAATATTTGTAGTGGTTAATGCCAAAAACCGCTACAAAGATAGTTGAATATTTGTAACGGTTATGAGTGTAAACTACTACAAATGGAAATTTTGGAGGGAATTTCCAAATTCAAATGTTGAATATTTGTAGCGGTTACATTAATAACCGCTATAAATATTAAACATTTCAAATTTGAATTTGCCCCCACTTTATTCAAATTTGTAGTGATTTATGAGAATGACCGCTACAAATTGAAAACAAATTTTTGTTTTAAAATTGTCCAACGGTTATAAATATTTTGTAGTGATTTTTTTTCTAATAACCGCTACAAAGGTAAAATATTTGAAAATTGAAATTATTCTACCGTCAGAAATTTGTAGCAGTTAAGAAAGTATAACCGCTACAAATATATATTAGTAGTGGTTTTTAATATAACCACTATAAGGTTAAAACAAATTCTTCAATTTTATTTAAACGACTTGAGAATTGGTAACGATTATTATAGCAGTTTTAGTAATATAACCGCTACAAATTTGTAATACGGTAGCAATTATTGTAGTGGTTTATGAACCGCTACAAAATATTAAATGTTTGAAATTCAAAATATAAGGTTTCAGGCATTCGTTATTTTTTATTCACTTATCTTCTTCACTATTCTTTCTTTTATCTCACTAGTAGCTATGGATAAGTCATAGATCAGGTTGCCACGCAATTCTCCAGAATATTTGTACAGATTAAACAATTTCTTGGATTTCACATTCACTCACGCCAGCTGTAATGGCAAGATCGTCTGTCCGTGTCGGAGATGGAAGTTCAAGAAGTGGCATGCACGACATGTTGTTAAGGAACATTTGCTTTTGAAACCTTTCCCGGAAGACTATACGTTCTGGTCAGTTCATGGTGAGAAGGCCAGAATGAGATATGATGATGCTCTTCCTCGAAGTTCGCAAGTAGAAGTTCAACTAGATGAAGATGATCCTGTGAATGATGTTGTGCGTGATGCATTTGGTGTTCATGACGACAACTTCAACGAAGAAGTGCAGGGCTCAGAGCTTGTGTTCTTGCAGAATGAAGCCACTCGGGATTTTTCCAGCTTGATGGATGAAGTAAATCGTCTTTTATATCAAGGTTGTCGAAAATACTCTAAATTATCTTTCTTGATCAAGTTGTATCATATCAAGTACTTGTGTGGAATCACAGATAAGGGAATGTCGATGTTGTTGGAATTATTACAAGATGCATTCCCCGACGCGGAGATTCCCACGATGTTCTACGAGGCCAAGAAGATTATTAACAGATTGGGCTTGAACTACAAAAAAATTGATGCATGCCCTATCGATTGTATGCTGTATTAGGGAAACAATGACCATAGGGAGACTTGTAAGCGATGTCACACATCGAGGTATAAGACAATTCGGAAGGGAAAAAAGCAGAAGAAGAAACCTGCAAAGATTCTTAGATACTTCCCTTTGAAGCCGTACTTATAAAGATTGTTTATGTCGTCTAAAATGGCAGAACAGATGAGGTGACATGAGGTTGATAAGAATAAAAATGGTAAATTATGACATCCTCAAGATGCAGACGCCTGGAAAACATTCGACAAAGACTTTCCATCTTTTGTTGCTGACCTCCGAAATGTTAGACTTGCTTTGGCAAATGACGGTTTCAATCCATTTAGGAATCTTATCACAAGTTACAGTATTTGGATGGTAGTCTTAGTTCCCTACAATTTACCCCTTGGATGTGTATGAAACAAAGCTCCTTCATTTTGTCTATGATCAGTGTAGGCAAAAAGGCACCAGGTAATGACATCGACGTGTTTCTCCAACCACTTATTGTGAAATTGCTTGACCTGTGGAATGTCGGCATCGAGACATATGACGCATTCGGGAAGACATTGTTCAAGTTGCGTGTAGCATTGATATAGATGATTAGTGACTTTCTTGACCTTGGAACATTATCCAGGTGGAATATGCATACTGGCTCGGCTTGTCCAGCTTGCAATTTTGACTCTGACGCAGTGCGCCTTCCCCACAGTAGGAAGTGATGCTTTATGGGGCATCATAGGTTTCTCGATGGAAGGCATAAGTTTAGGTTGCAACGGAATCACTTCAATGGAAAACCAGAAACAAGAGGGCCACCTCAGACTTTATCTGGCGTAAACATCTTACAGTAGCTTGAGGATCTTGAATTCGAGTTCGAAAAAAACGACAATGCAGCACAAGCAGGCTGAAAGAGGGGCAAGACTTCTGCGCCTCAGCAATGGTGGAAGATAAGCATTTTCTTTAGTCTTCCATATTAGAATTCTAATTTACTTCACCACAGTCTTGATATCATGGACATTGAAAAAATGTATGTGATAATGTGCTATATACGCTGCTTAACGAACTGGGAAAGTCAAAAGATAATCTTCAAGCGAGGTAAGATTTACGTGCCATAGGAGTTCGTGAAGATGCGTGGCCAGATGAGCATGACAAATTTCAGCTGGCAAAGTTCACCCTCACAAAACTGAACAAGGAAGTCTTCCTCGTGACGTTGAAGAACATAAAAGTTCCAGATGGGTATTCAAGCAACATTTCACGATGTATTGACATGCAAGCTCAAAAGATTGCTGGCCTGAAGAGTCATGACTCACATGTGCTTATGCAACAGTTACTTCCGCTGGCTATAAAGATTACACTTCCTCCTGATGTGTCAATTGTTTTGGTGGAGCTTTGTTCTTTCATTCAGAAGTTATGTTCTAAGGTCTTGATCGTTGAGGAGATCGATTAGTTGCAGTCCAAAATTATTCTTACATTTTGTCATTTGGATATGCTCTTTCCTCCTTCCTTTTTCACTATGATGGTTCACCTTACAGTTCACCTTGTTCATGAAACAAAGCTCGTTGGCCTAGTTTAATACTGATGGATATCCTATTGAGACGTACTCATTTTATATATGTGTCATTAATAGTTTTTATGTTTGTTATTCGCCTTTTTGAGCATTTTGTATCATTTTGCCCTTCTTCACTTTGTAGGTTTCTTGTGAAAATGAAATCTTACTTAAGGAATAAGGCTTGGCCATAAGGTTTTATAACTGAATGTTATATTTGGGATGAGGTCCTGTATTTCTGTTCAAGGTACTTTGATGACATTGAGACCGCCTTCAACTGACCACCTCGTGTAGACGATTGTCCTGAACCCGCGGCAACATCAGGATAATTCATCCCTTGTGTTGGTAAACCAGTTGGAGGAATTGGGAACTTCAAACTAACGGCAACTGAGAAGTTGCAAACACATAGACATGTCTTGATTAATTGCACTCAAGTTGAACCTTTCATACAGTAAGAATTGTACACTCAAATGTTATTCTATATCTTTTGTAACATTTTTCACTTTAATTTCACTATCGCATTCCATTGATTAATTGCAGGGAATCCAGAAGTCATGTTAAGCGTCAACTCAGGATCTGTACACAAACATCCTCTGAAGTTGACAAAAAGGTCCACAGAGAATTCTCAAGATGGTTTGCGTGTAGAATACTGAATGATCACAATCCATACTCACCATATTTCAGAGCTCTCGCAATCAAGCCTCTTAACCATGCAAAAAGGTTTACAACTTACAATGTCAATGGTTTCAAATTTTGCACAGTTTCACATGATCAAGGATTGCAAACTCAAAATTCAAGTGTTTATAGCACCTTTAGGACAAGGAGTTATGCGAGCAGCAATGATGCCAACATGCAGTTCGGAGGCGTCCCTTACTATGGAAAGCTTCTTGATGTCGTGGAACTTAATTACCAAGGGCGTTTCAGCGTTACGCTATTCAAGTATTTGTGAGCAAATACCATTACTTTCCGGGGACTCACAACTGACGATTTAGGCATCACATTAATAAATTTCTCGCGGCCAATTCACACTGGTCATTTTCAAGATGATGAGTCGTATATTCTTGCATAAGAGGCACACCAGATTTATTATGTTGAGGATGAGAGATATAGGGATTGACACATGATTGTTCATTTAAAGCTTCAAGACCTTTACAACATGGGTGATGGTGATAACATCGCCTATGAGAGTAAGCTGTTTCAGCCCGCCAATTTTAAAAACTTCTTCCCTGAAAGCGATCACAATTTACCTATAGTTCGGTGAGTTTTTTAAATTTATATAATTTTAATTAAATTTTTTTAATAAAAAAACACATCGCTAACAATTTTTCTATACAATTTCTATAGGGATGGTGCGGATGACTGATCAAACAGATTATGTTTTTATTTCAAAACAAATTATGTTTTGGTTTTTTTTTAAAAAATGATTTTTAAAAACATAAAAAAAATTTGTAGCGGTTATAAAATCGCTACAAAAATAAAATCGCTACAAACACATGACACTAACCGCTATAAGTTCCATGCAGATCCCTATAAATACCCTAATCACATCTCATTTCAACCATTCCCCCATTTCTTTCCACCTTACCTCCCTTTCATCTTCTCTCATTTTCACTCTCTTTTCTATGAGCCGGGGAGCTTAACAAGGTGATCAAATATGGTAATAAATTTTTAAATTATTTATTTCAATACTTTTTTTCTTTCGCATAATATTTATTCTTACTATTTTTTTCATATATTTATTTACATAATCATAATCACATTATAGCGGACAACATAATGGTTTCTTATTACCTACATATCCCCAATAATATTATCAATACAATTTTCAAACTTATCTAATTTAATTAAATCATTCCTTTAAAATTATAAATGACCTCAACTCATGAATAATAAGCTAATTAAATTAGCTAAACTATTAAAATAATAAACTATTTAATTTATTATTAACAAAACGGAAACAGGTAATTGAATATTTCTTTTTAATTTTTCTGAAATTTGCAGCAGTTTTATAACTGCTACAAATATATTTTTAAAAACTAGACCAAATTTTTGGCACAAAATTTGAATTTTAATGGAATTTGTAGTGGTTAAATAACGCTACTAATTATTCCCGTACTTTTTAAATTCACTTTTGTAGCGGTTAATAAACCACTACTAACAATTCCTGCCATTTTTAAATTCACATTTGTAGCGGTTTTATAACGGCTACAAATATCACAACAAATTTTCATTTTCATTTCCCGTCAAAAAATATTCATGGTTACAATTTGTAGCGGTTATATAACCGCTACAAATTAGCAAGAAAAGTTCCTCAGATTGAGAATGTTATAGCGGTGCTTATTAACCGTTACGAATATAGTAGCGGTGTTTTCCCTTGAGTAGCAGTTATTAATAACCGCTACAAATACACTTACAATAGTGGATTTAGTAGCGGTTTCTTAAACCGCTACTAAATATATTAGTAGCTATTAAAACCACTACAAATACACTCTTTTAACCGTTACTAAATCACGGTTTTTTTGTAGTGTTCACAAATTGTAGTAATTTTACTATGATCGTTATCTAGATTAAATTTAACCATTAGTTGATCAGACAAGCTGAGATGGTAGACCCATATGTTATCCATGTCATTTCTGTTAAAATGTATATTTACCCAGAAATTTTCACATAAGAGTTATGTTGCTCTAAAACGTTTTTGGATTCTCTATTCCCTTAGACATATAGCCGGGAAGTCGGGTTGAGCCTGTCGAGCTAGCCTGTTTAGGCCTGAGTTCGTCAAAGGTCGGGCTTATGATTTAAAGCCTCCAAAAGGAGGTGGGCCTAAAAGGGCCCTGTAGGGATGGCCCTGTAGCCCTGTAGAACTGACCCTTTTAGGCTTATTTAATATTTTTTTTAAATAAATTAATATATGTAATATCATTATATCATATTATCAATATGAGAGGCATCTAAGTACCTAATAGAGTATTAGTAACATGCTAACACTTATTAAATTGTTTGATTTATTTGGTTTTCTGCAATGGTTTATTCATTTAAACTTTAAAAAAAAAGGCTAATTTAGACGTTAAATAATTATTTTAACTAGAAATTTATGAGTTTTAAAAATAATGTATTTCAATTTAAAACAAAATAATAAATGAATTATAAAACTTGAAAGTGAATTTTATTTGAATTAAAATGAGTTTAGGCCCGTTTAAGTCTAAGCCCGTGAAGAGCCAGCTCTATAGGGCTGCAGGCTTTAAACATTGGAGTTTTTACAGGAAGCGGGTCTAAACAGGCGAACCTATTTAAACCCGAGCTCGTGAAGGGCCTGCCCATATTCCTAACTATACTTAGACATTTTCAAATCATAGTAATTTCGTTTTGACCATTGCATTTTTTTAAAAAAAATGTTTTTGCCTTACTTATAAACCTAATTTAAAAAAAAAAAAGTGGATGACATGTGGATCTGTCATGTTAGTATATTTGATCATCTAACTCTCAAACTTAACTTGAATAATAATTGAGGTGGAATTGCTATAATTTGAAAACCGTAACATTGCTCTTAAGTAAAAGCTTTTGAGGCAAATTTGCACCTTAAGCAAAATAAAAATGATGTGAATGACACATGGATATATCAGCTCAATATATTTGATTAACTAACAGTCAAACTTAATATAAATAATGGTCAAGGCAAAACTGCTACGTTTTGGAGACTTTCAAAGTGACATTGCTTCTAAAAAAACTTTTAGGACAACATTACTCATATATGACAACTTCCGGAACAAAATTAAATCTTAACTCAAGTGCACAAATGACACAGAAGTTCTCTTTTACATGACGGAAAGTAGGGTCATTTCACCAAATTCAGAAATTTTATTTTAATCCAAGGAACCTTTTTCCGTTTACGCATTTTGCAGTACTAATTTAGATTTTATATATTTCAGGAGTATTTCTTTGTCTTTTTTTCCAGTTCCTTTACAAGGCAAGGGTCATTGTTTTTGGGTATGATGATGATCTTATTGCATATGTAAAAGGTACCTAAGATAGATTAGCTCTTCAACTATGGATAATGTTGGGTTTTAAATTAGCATTGATGTAATTTAGAAAATCAAGTATGGGGGAGAAGATGAGATTTAAGAGGATGCCAGAGGGAGAGGCGGAGGTGGCTGCCGTTGGGAAAGGAAAGAGAGAGAAAGAGGAGAGAGAAGAAAATGAGAAATAGATAGAAAAAATAGGAAGGCATTTAAGCTTTTTTCACTCAAACTTTTACATCCCAAATTCCCATCATATGACCTCTGTGACATTTACAAGTATTATAAGATTTTTCTAGATTTTAGAAATTCAGATGATATTTATTTGTCTCTCTCTATTTACTTCTTCTATTATTTGATTTTACAAATATGATATGAGATGGATCAGGTACAGCACACGACGCCATATGTGCAAATTTTTGCTCATCAGACCCCAACATTTGATAACACAGACATGAATCTAGTTAGCTATCATTATCATCAATATCTAACCTACTCTCCCTTTTGGAATTCTTTAGTAGAGGAACAACCTCAAAATGACCAAAATTCATTTCTGTATAACCAACCGGTTCTCTCAAGCGCAGCAATATATTCAGAGCCTCTTTCATGGAGGGTCTACTAGCTGGCTCCTTGCTTGTACACATCACCCCAAGCTTGAAGACACTGCACATTTCCGACAAGTAAGAGGTTTCCTTAACATCTTCGTCTAGAACTTGTTCTATGTTGCTTCCTAATCGAATCTGACAACATGCCCATTCTGCGAGAGACGAGTGTTCATCTCCATTGTTAGCTTCTTTTCCTGTTGTCAGCTCCAGCAGGATCACCCCAAAGCCATAAACATCAACCTTTTCGTTCACTCTTTTCGTTTGAGCGTATTCTGCAGATTCAGATGTTTCAAATAGCATCCATATATACACACATCAGTTTGTGCAGTTTGAAAGATACGAAATTTAATTTGAATGTACACTAAGCACTTTGCCCCTTATTAGTCTCTCTGTCAAGTGACTCAAAAGTCAAAAGGTAACGGAAGGATTGAAATGTAATAATTTGTGATGTCTGGGGACTGAACTGCATAATTTACTCAAGGTCAAAAAAAAAAAAAAAAAAAAACTGCATAATTTACTAATTTTTCTTTGAAGATAAAAAACCAATGACCAAATAGTTAGTTCATTCGAGGTCTGTCTAAAATAATATTACTCATAAGCTTATCAATATTCAATAGTATGACTTTCTAATATATACTTTTTCTATTCTTAAATGTAAGATATTGTGAAAGGGTTTACTTTTATTCTAAATATGAAAACTCAATTTATTTTGTCTTCTAAATTTATAATTTTTCTAAACTCTCCTTAATAATTATATATATTAAAAGGGGTCTCCATAAAAAAAAACGAGTAGTTTTCAATGCAAATAATTAAAAAGGATATTTTAGAAGAATCAAAACACATTTTTACTAATAATTAATTTGTTAATATCTGTAAATTAGTTATCCAACTTATTTATTTATGATATGAATGAATATAAAATATATATTGTGGTATTATTTACCTGGAGCAATATAACCAAAAGAGCCAACAACACATGACATGGTGTCTTGTTCTCCTGGTGTGATCAACATCCTTGCGAGACCAAAATCTGCAACTTTTACATTGAACTGAGAATCCAAAAGAATATTGCTCGCTTTGACATCGCGATGAATAATCGGCGGTGAGCTATCATGATGCATGTAGCTCAAACCTTGTGCAATCCCAATGGCTATTCGCATTCTCTTTGGCCAATCAAGAAAAACACTGTGAATTGTTGAAGATAATAACTCCCCTGAAGAGCCATTACAAATCTGTTTGTGCAGCCACTTGTCAAGACTGTGATTTTCCATATACTCATAAACAAGAAGCCGAGAATCGTCATTAGACATGCAACATAGCAACTTCACTATGTTAATGTGACGAATTGTGCCCAAGATTTTAACTTCCGCAATAAATGCATTCTCAAGTTTCTGATCCAACTTCCTGTTGTTGCTTATCTTCTTCACAGCAACATAACCGCCATCACCGTTGATGGCGATACGGTACACGGTACCGTACCCTCCACTACCGATGATGTTATAATCCGTCATGGATGAGACGATGTTTGATTCTGTGAAACTGAGCTTTTGGAAGGAAGTTAACTTCCATGAAGCGTCCAGTTCTTGCTTTCTCCTTTTGTAGAATTTCATCGTCAAAAGTGACAACAGGAAAATTGCTATGCAGGCTACTACAACAAGGCCCATGATCAACCCAACAGAAACAGATGAGCCTTTGCTTGAACTTTGAGGGACAGAACCAGAATTGCACAATTTAAGGTTTAATCCGTCTGTATCAGTACAAAGACCAGAATTGTTCAAAAAGCTGGTGGCATAAGCAAGATTATCAAATTCACTGGGAATCTTCCCAGTCAAATGATTAGAGGAAAGGTTGAGAACAGAGGGTCTCAAAAGGGCTAGTTGAGATGGAATTTGGCCAGAGAGTTGATTTTCTGACAAATCTAGTTGAGAAAGGTCAAGTAAATGACCAATCGAATCTGGGATTTCGCCGGAGAGTTGATTTTGGCTCAAGTTTAGAGTTATCAGAGATTCCCATGATATAATCTTAGATGGAAGTGGCCCAGAAAGTTTGTTCTGATCAAGCAACAAAGTGTCGAGTTGTGAAAGACTGGTTAGCTCTTGTGGGATACTTCCATTAAAGAGGTTTCTACTTGCATTAAACACAACCAGCTTCTTCATGGAAGATATTCCTGCTGGGATTCTACCAGAAAACTGATTGTAACTAATTGTCATGAGTGAAACATTCACAGGCAATTTTTCAGGAAGCTCGCCGGTGAACTTATTGCCATTGATCATAAATATTGACAAATTCTGAGACGCCCAAAGGCTACTAGGAATTTCACCTGAGAGTTCATTATTGTAGACTCTCAACTCTAGCAAGCTGCTGCAATTTCCAAGTGATTCTGGTAATTCTCCACTGAGTTTATTTTCATAAGCGGTTAATCTAAATAAATTTCCATGGTAACACAAGTTCTGAGGGAGACTACCTATGAAATTGTTCGAAGCAACCTCAAATCTTCTAAGATTTGAATGGAGCCCAAATTCGGGAGGAATATTGCCAGATAAATTGTTTAAGAAGATACTAAAGTCCATTATAGATTGAAGACGGCCTAAGCTTTCTGGAATCTCACCTGATAATTGGTTAAGACCAAAGTTCAAACCAGTTAGCTTCTGGAGATTCCCAAAGCCATTTGGTATCTTCCCTGTAAGCTTGTTCTGAGTAAGATCAACGATGGTCAAGTTTAAAGCTTCAATCACTTGAGGCAGCTCGCCATTAAGCTGATTCCTCGAAAGAAACATAATGCTCAGATTCTTCAGCATAAACAAACTACTTGGAATGTTGCCACTTAACTGATTCATGGACAAATCCAATGTCTCTAAGTCCGCCAGTTGCCCGATGCTTTCGGGGATTTCACCCGTCAAGTTGCAGGAATTCATCTCAAAATCCTTCAATTTCGTGAGCTTCATGAAGCTAGAAGGCAACTGTGAAGGTGAGAATAGGTTGAAGCCCAAATTTAAGACTTCAAGATTGGATAAGTTGCCTATCTCACTTGGGATGGTGCCATTAAATAGACATTTATGAAGCTGAAGACTTGTTAGCTCTTTTAACTTGGTGACGCTCACCGGAATCTCACCGGAGAAGTTGTTGCCGGCGAGGTTAAGAAAACGCAGGCCGGCCAATCGGTTAATGTCATCTGGAACCTTACCAACAAAGTAATTATTAGAGAGGTCCAAGTACTCCAGCTTGGGGCAATCGTAGAGATACGTTGGGAACTCCAGAGGAATGGAATTCCATTGAAAATCAATAGAACTGAGATTCTTAAGCTCACAGATGAAAGTTGGTATCGGTTGGCTTATACTGATGTTGATCAGAGCGAGCCCTGTAACAGAGTTATTGGTGCACGTTATCTTAGACCATGAACAATGAGATGCTGCATTTGTCCAGTGAATGAGAGAAGATGGGTTGTTAAAGTACTGTTTCATCCTCAGCAAAACTTCATGTTCTTGAGCATAAAGTTCAGACTGAGAATTCACACAGCGCAGAAAGAGAAGGAGGAAGAAGAATAACAATGGAGTTGGATTTCTCATCTCTGGGGGTATGTGAATTCCCTTAGTGATTTCGAAGAGGAAATAAGATTTGATTGGGTGATAAGTTTGATGAGGAAGTGAGAATCACGTATGTCTATTCACATTCTAGGAGCTGTATCAATGTCGGATTTCACCCGTACATATTGAAACGATGAAAATTCTTCGTCTCGGTCGCTTGTTGGGTTATAGTACCTACAAACTTGGACTTTTCAAGGTCAACTATATTTGGCGGGTCAGAGACGTTAAGTCTTTTGTAAGCCCCAGACGAATACCGTAATTGGTTGGTTAAGAAAATCAAATCCAATCCCCCACCGGATGCAACCACCAAACTTTCTAGATGGAAGTCAGTGGCCACATATTCCCTCTTTCACTAAAAAAAAAAAAAACTAATTTATAAATTAGTGCTCATGGACCAAACTACGCCAGATTTGGTATTAATTATTAATAATATTTTTATAAAATATTAAATATGATTTGATCCAATAGTAATGAAGGGGTTAAAGGATAGGAGCATACTGGAAAAGAAAATGAGAGAAGCCTTGTCTGAAATTTTCCCTTTAATATGTGCAATTAGTAAGACTAGTTTGTGGGGGAAAAGTTATAAATTTAGGAAATAAAGTAGATTAAGGCTTTATAGTTAAAACTAGAGGCAACACATCTTAACAAACTTTTATATCTACGATCAAATGAAGTATTTTTTTTGATACATAAAAAGTTTGGGGGAGGGCTCAGGCTTAGCCCATCCCAGGCCAGGGAGGGGTACTGGCGCTTCATGGGGCCACGGACCAGGCAGGTGAGTACACGGGCCTCCGCCACCCCCTGGCTAAAGGGCAGGAAACACTTTGGTACCTTTCCCCAGGGACACCCATTCCACCACCAGCCAGTATCGCCTACCTCACACCCCAATGGAGACATTTCACAAATGCCACTTTCCAGGGATCGAACTCATGACAGGTGGACAACCTATCACTCATCGAGCAATCCCCTCGCCACTGAACCCAAGGTGTTTCGGTACGATCAAATGAAGTATTACCCAAAGAACATTGAAAAAAACCAAAGAATTTGTTAGTAAAAGAGCAATTATATGTTCACCAACAAAGGTTAGCTCAATTAGCAAGGACTTGAGTTATAACCTATAAAATTGTGAGTTTAAATCTCGCAACTAATATAAGGGTCTCGTTTGTGAGCTATCTTTAAGTATTTTTTTGTCTGATATTTGAGTATGGAGGCATGTTTAGATTCTGGTAAGCCCCCCAATACAAAGCCCATCTAAACTTTTTTAAATTTTTTTTTTTGGTCTTAAAAGCTTTTTAAAGTTTCAAAGAGTAATTATGTGCAATCACCAAACTTTCCCATTGATCTACTTTCCAAGATGCGCATGAGTTTGGTTTCATATCAGTCTGATTGACTAAAATTTACTTGTTACTATTAGTTGTACCGATATTCCAATATGTGCCAAGTATTCTTTCAATAACAGTAAATATGGTGGTCTTAGTCAAAAGAAAAGAAGTATAAATATGAAATGATTGTTAGATCAATTAAAATGAACTTGATGTTGCTTAAAAGATAAAGGTTTAATTTTTATAAATGGAAAAAAATTTGTTAATAGAATTATTTTATTTATATCTAACAATGCTCGAATTTAAAATTGGTCACTTGAATCTGCGTTACATTAAATAATCAGGTATAGATATAGTAGTGGTTTTTTTTTTTAATGAAATTCAGTGGAGGTATTCAATGATATTGTGGAAGTGGAGTGTAGCGTGGATGATAATGAATTAGATGAAAAAAAAATATTTGTTTGGCCTATGGTTTAAAATAAAATACTAATAGTAGACAGCCCGCCATTGTTGAACGGAGAACACTATAAAACAGAAGTTTCCACACCTTATCTAACAAAATATTGTAAATTATTTGATAACAAATAATGCTATTTTTTGTTGGGTTGTATGTAATTATTGTCTTCTAGCGGAGGGGAAAATATTTTTATCGTTTTCTTTTTTTTGAGTAGAAACGGATGCTTTATTATTTCTAAACATGGTTACAAACAGTATCTACTCAGGGGATTACATCAACCGAAATAAACTAGAAATTACAAGGAAACTCAGCAAAATTAACTAAGACGCATTGCGCTAAGGGGTTCCATGACTCTCAGCACATGATCTGACAAGGAGAGAACTTCATTAACGAGTTTGTGAGGCTAAGTAGATTCCTTGGCGAAAAGGGCTCGATTCCTTGCCGTCCAGAGCTTCCACCACATCAGGCCGAATGAAATACACCATGAGAGGTTTTGTTTTCTAGGTCGCAGGTTCTCAGTTAGCCACTCGTTGAAAGGGCGAGCCAGGAAGCAGGTGGCAAGTTCATCCGGTAAGAGGAGTCGGCAGCAAGAATCTGCTAACTTTCATTCTCTGAGAACATGGTTAAGATCCTCTGCCCTATTGTGACAGATTCCGCATAAAGCATCAAGAGACATATGCCTTCTCAGTCGTTCGCAATTCGTAAGAAGCTTGTTTCCTAAGGTCAGCCAGATGAAGGTTCTGACCCTTTGTGGGCCTGGCCAGCGCCACTCAAGCTCCCATTTCGGATCCTCATCCCGCCAATGATCTCGCATGATTTGCTGGTAAGCCGAGCTGACAGTAAAGTTTCCTTTTGCTTGCAAATTCCAACTGCATCGGTCTGGGGGGCGCTCATTCGAAGGAGGAGATAAAAGCTCTATTTGAGCTCGGATAGTAGGATGTCCGCTGGAAGCAAGTGAGCGAACTCCTCCCAAAAATATTTTTATCGTTCAGCAGTTCAAATAACGCAAGAATCCTTTATCAAAAAAATAATTCAAGAATCAAAGTTACATACTGATAACCCATAACCTATTTTTTTCCCGAAACAAGTAATTCTATATAAAAATTAAGACAAATAACATCCTGAACCATGCAAAGCTCAATTCAGTACCCAGGAATGCACAAAGGGTTAATGTTTTAATTTTGCCCCAAAAATTGTCATGTAGGAACAATATTACCTCAAATGTTTTTTGAGGAGCGATATCACCCTGAAAGTTTTCAAATTACAGCAATTTTACAATGATTGTTATCCAAGTTAAGTTTGATCGTTATTTAACCATATATGCTGGGTAGATAGCTTTATATGTCATCAACGTCATTTTTGTTAAGGTGTATATTTGCCTCGGAAGTTTTCACTTAAGAGTAATGTTGCCCTAAATGTTTTTTAGGTTCTATATTCCTCTAGACGTTTTTAAATTGTAGTAATGTCGTCCTAACCATTACATTTTTTTTAAAAACAATTTGCCTTACTTATAAATCTAACTTGGAAAAAAAGTGGATGACATGTGGATCTTTCATATCAGTATGTTTGATCATTTAACTCTCAAACTTAAAATGAATAATAGTTGGGGTGGAATTACTACAATTTGAAAACTTTCAACGTAACATTACTTTTAAATTAAAACTTTTAAGGCAAATTTGCATCTCAACTCAAAACAAAAATGGTGTGGATAACACATGGACATGTCAGCTTAATATATTCATTCAATTAACAGTCAAACTTAACATAGATAATGATTAAGGCAAAATTGTTACGATTTGAAAACTTTCAGGGGCAACATTGCTTCTCAAAAAACTTATGGGACAACATTGCTTCTACATGACAGCTTCTTAACAAAATTGGACCTTAACTTAGTGCATCAATGACACAGAAGTTCTCTTTTACATGACGGCAAGTAGGGTCATTTCACCAAATTCAGAAATTTCATTTTAATCCAAGGAACTTTTTTGTCATTTACACATTTTACAGTACTAATTTAGATTTTATATATTTCAGGAGTATTTGTTTGTATGATGATGATCTTATTGCATATGTAAAAGGTACGTAAGATATATTTGCTCTTCAACTATGGATAATGTTGGGTTTTAATTGTTAGTGGGAGAGAAAAAGAGATGTTACCAAATAAGTGCTTTGAGAAAACTAATGTTTGGCTTATCCCAGAAATTAAACATATGACTTTCCCAACGTTGAATCAAAACAAACATTGTTTCAGACGTGGGACTCTGCAGGCAATCCTCTCTGGTGCCCCTCTTATCAGAACCCTACACAAGTAATCCTTTTCAGTTGGTTGTCTCTAAATAAAAACACCATTGTAACTAGCATAAGTCCTTATGAGAGCCACAACCTCTTTGCAAGTAAACCTTTCCAGTAGGTTGTCTCTCAATGTAGAACTTGTGACAGGTTAATAATCATAGAAATTCAAACTATGACTGGTATGGAAATTATGTCATGCAGTGGTGAAATGAATGTGTTTCAAAAAATAAACCACAGGACTTACCCTCTTGGGGTAATCATGCATGAATGCTAACAAGAATTTCATTGACTATGGAATTCGACCAATGTTGTGGAAAGGGTTCTTCTTGTATGGATTATGTGTGTTTAGGTTAGCAAAAAGAAAATAAATTTCGAAGAAAATGAATTTAAGATTATGATTTTAAGAATAGATTTGGTTGTACTTGATTTATAATATTCAAGTTGGGTATAATTGAAAAGTCAAAACAATTTGCGATGCTATCGAAGACCCAGATATCGTGAGCCGTCGGGTTTGCTTACGGGCTTGTGGCGGCATTACAAGTCAGTCAACATATCACTCCCATCCTAGATTCTTCTGCCACATCTCTTGCTGACGAGTGTGATGCAGTCTACCCATATGTATGTGAGCTTTGGCCCACATCATCAAATTTGACTTGCTTATGGACTCATCTTACCAGTAGTTGTTTCTCTCTGTTTTCCCTAGTCTACTCTAACGTTATTGGGTCCCCCAACGATGACTTTTCTATCATGTATTGGTGGCCCTTATCCTATGTATCCGTATAATGGTTTGAATGAGATTTGTCTTAGTGTGTGTGTGTGTAAAGGTTAAAACCACGGTTTTCTTAAAGAATATCCTAACACTCCTTATACATGTTAAAATCAATTATAATTCAAAAACCACAGTAATTCTTGTTTGGGGGGGGGGGGGGGGGGACATACACACACACAGTTATGACACAAGCCACCAAACACCCCTTATGCATGCCAAGTCTCTCTTGAGAGCAAGGTACCGAAAGTTTAGCCAGGCAATGATTTAAAGGTCAATAGCTCAAGTTGGATCAACCCAGCGTCAGACTAGTCATTTAGAACAGGAGGGAGCATTAATTTTTACATTTCAACCATTCTTTAAATTAAAATGTGAGTGCACATTAAACTCAGATTTACTTGGGAAAAATTAACAAGGTCAATTTTTATTTTTTAAAAAAATGAAGGAAACGGAAGGAAGGAAGAAATTTCTCAGGGAAATTTGATACCAATTTTCCAGGACTCCTCTAGATGGCCCAAACACATTCTCGTAGAGACATAATTAGGGACTTTTTTTTTATAGAATAAATTTGAAAACTATTGTCTTCATAACATAGCAATACAACTAGGAATATCAAACCTAAAATCCTTCATTGGGCGCCTCCTGATTAAAAGGTGGTTGTTGATCAAAGATACAAAAATTACCTACTAAATCATGAGAGATCTTAGCTAAATGATCAACAACACTATAATTTGGGAATTCAGATACGACAACTACCAAAAGATGAAGAATATAAAATTAGAAAGGAATCAATTCAGTACTGCAATTCCCGAGAATGGTGAGGTACAAAAAATGAGCCCCAAACAATCTATTTAGAATAAAAGTATAGAATAGCAGAGAAAGCAAGCCAGGCAAAGAAAACTTAAATTTGATAAATGATAATGGCATCATAGGAATTAGTGGGAGATGTCAACTTGTATGCTCTCCTTAGTTGCAAAGCAAATCATGTGTGCAAAGTGCAAACAATCACATTAGTTTGATTGTCTTGGTCAACAGGGGACTTGGATCCTTACTTTTTTATTGGGTAATAAAAATCCAATAATATTGGAGATAAATGGCTAGAGACAAAAGCGGAAGAGAAATCCCAAAATGGCATTATTTCTGTTTATATGCCATGTATTCAGAAAGAAAGTGACATGTACAAAAATGTGATTGTCTATAGAATTCACAGTTTATAACATCATTCGTCTACTATGTATGTGCAGGATTCATGTCTTGCAATTATACTCATCAACTCTTTTCTGTGTTTCACTCCAAATGGATCATTTACATTTACTTTTGTGAATGAGGAGGATCTTCACTAATTAGGTTGACTAGAACAAACTCGACTATCCTTAAGCAAAGCTAAGAATTCAAACTAGTGGTATAGAAAATATTATTCTGAGAGCTATCCTCAATCATACCCAAGGTACTGAATACCAGACCAGTCATTAAACCAGTTGAGATAATGGTTTGAAGATCAGTGGTCCACGGCAAGGGATGGTTCTAAAGTAGTCAAGAGCTATCCCCAACGCTCTTTCGGTTTTTAAAGTTTCAAGGATTATCAAGAAAAGATAACTACTAAGGTTCAATTACAAGGGACTTTAAGTTTAAAAATGCACAAATATGTATCAAGTAAAGCATGGGCATATAATAAGCACAAGACATTACATCATTTGAAGAATTTTTAAGATTCAAACACTTCCAGCGTTATAACCCCCAAACAATTCAAATGTTCCAGAAAGTTGGTCCAATAAGCCAGAAATTATGTAAAAAATTCAAGCTCAGCTACAGCCTCTTACTGCAAATTTGTCAGTCTCAATTCACATACACAACAACAATAAAGACTTATCCCATTAGGTGGGGTCGGCTACATAGATCATACAATGCCATTGTACTCTGTCGAAAACTAAATCTTTAGTTATATGTGCCTAAAATTAGAAAATGAATTGCACTGAACCCAACTAGACACGCTAAAACAACATACGAGCAAATGTAGCTCATGGAACAAAATGGAAGGTAATCCGGTTCAGACAACTTTTTCAAAGTTTCTTCCCTTTTCCTTCATCACATCATTAATGGAGTTCATGAAGAACCACATTCCACAGGAAGCACCACAGAACCATAATTTGTCCAGGACAACAATTGGTAGGATACACATACAAAAGAAAACAACTTCTGTAGGACTGAATCCGATGCGCTGTTGCCATGACCCATCGTTTTCAATTTCAGCTATCTACTTTCTTCCCTATAAATAGGTCAGCTTGTTCTTACTGTCAAAACCGAGTTCAAAACATTAAATGCCTACATTCTTTTGAAACTGAAAGAAAATTCTATACATGGTGAGAGTTCTCACTGTTGAACTGCTTTTTCTTTATATTAGCATTGTTACTCAACCAAATCTTATTAGCAAGTTAATTGTCTGTATGAAAATTTGCAGTGCTTACAGCTTAATACTCATGCGATTCCAAATGTAAGAGCTAGTATAGGGATATGCTTTGGTCCTAAATATAAGAAGCAAATCTGCTTTATCTCCCAAATTTATAATTTATTGTGCAAACTATCCCTATTAATTGCCCTTAGGGGGCTTCCATCAGGGATAGATTCAAATGCAAATGATTAAAGGTAGTGGTTTAGGAAACTAACACAAATTTATTACAAATAACTAAATTAACTAATTTTCTCAATTTTGCAAACTAATTATCTAGCTCCTACATTTAGGATCAGAGAAGTACAATCTACATCTAGACATAGTTTCCAAAAATAAGCCACAGTATAATAACATGTACGATAAGCCAGTTCAAAACTAAGTATTTATTACATCATACTATATGTTACCAGACCAAAGAACACAAACCACATTGGATAAGCTGTTGTTCAAAGGGAAAATATAGAAATGCGGTATCTCCATGATCATTGTCATAGAGAATTATTCCAGTTGTCCATGCAGTGCTTAATTAGCAACAAAAGTTACCAACCTAAGTCGATGAAGCAGCGAGAGCGCCTGGTTTAAGAGTAACATTGTTGAGTCGCTCTAGAACCAATATTAGTGATTGAATTCCCAAATTACCTTCACCATGAGCCTTAAGCGACACGAAAAGCTGCTGAGCAAGAGCCAGCCCAGGCAAAGCAATACCCATGTTCTGACACTCCTTCAAACAAATCCCCAAATCCTTCACAAAGTGATTCACATAGAATCCAGGCGCAAAGTCCCTCTTCAAGATTCTATGCCCATACAAATCCAGCGACCTCGAACCAGCCGCTCCTGTAGAAATTGCATCCAAGTACAATCCCACATCAAGCCCAGCTTTGTGAGCATACACCATACCCTCCACGAGCCCCACCATGTGTGAAGCAATCGTAATCTGATTAGCTAACTTTGCAAATTGCCCCTTCCCACTACTACCCATATAATTAACCTTCCCCATGAGGGAAAATAGTGGGCTCAACCGATGAACTACAGACTCATCTCCCGCTGTGAAAATTGCTAGGGTTCCGCCCCTGGCACCACGATCACCACCGGAGACAGGGGCATCAATGGAGTGGCAGCCTTTGGAGGCGGCAGCGGAGGCGATTTCCACGGCAAGGGATGGTTCTGAGGTAGTCATATCAACGAGAACGCCACCAGGCCTAAGTCCAGAGAGCGCACCGGATTTGGAGTCCAGAAGGACCGAACGGACATCAGAGGGGTAGCCGACGATGGAGAAAACGACGTCAGCTTGGGAAGCCACTGCGTGAGGAGACTGAGCTAGCTGAGCACCCATATCGAGAAGTGGTTGAGCTTTGGAGACAGTTCGATTGAAGACGGTGAGCTTATAGCCAGCTCGAATTAGGTGGGCGCACATTGACTGCCCCATGACACCGGTGCCGATCCATCCCACACGGGTGTTCGATGGGCTAATCGGCTCAGCGGAGGCGGCGGCCATGAAGTGGCGGAGGATGGTAAGGAGGGCGACGGAGGGATTGGAAGCGTGAGAGTTGGAGAGAGAGTAGGAGAGCCGATAGTTCTGGTATAGTGAGCGCAGCAGGAGAGGCAGGGGCATTGCTTTTCTTTTTTCCGGTCAATATCATTTCATCATCCTCATTGTGAAGCCGACGGTAATTCGGTTTCTAAATTTGTTTGTCGTCTTGGCCGTGGATCATAAAAAATTATAAAAAAGTTTCATAGCAAATTTTTCAATAAAAAATGTCTCTAGAGATTATATTATGATTAATTTTAAATGTAAAGTTACTGATGACTCTTACTAATTAAAAACACACTTTCGGATATTAACAATTTCATTAACCTATTTTGATAATTACATATATCTACTAGAGGTGAGCATGGTGCTCAGAAGTCCAGTATGCCTACCCAAGTTAGATAAAAAATTACCCTGCCTAGCCTAAAAAAAGTGGTCCAAAAAATTTTTTGGCATCTTTGGGCCGAATATCGGACAAGGGTACCACCCAGCTCATTTGGCCCTGCACAGAAAATTATATACAATTTATTTAAAATATATATTATTTTATATAAAAGATATAGTATTCTATACATATTATTATATATATATATATATTTTTTAATTTTTATGAAATATTTTATATTATTATTTAATATCTATCTACTACAATTTACATTTAACTCATTGCTTTTTGGATGGATGAGGTTTTTTGATTTGGATTGATGATACAAAGCATTAAAAAAATTAGGATCGAAGACAAAAAAATTTTGTTTCTTTAAAGTCTTTATTACAATTACACCTATTCATATCAATAAATATTCATACACAAACGCATCTTACTTCATAATTTATCATGTTTATTAATATATATGGTAGTTTTTTTTAAAAAAAAAATTCAAGACTGAAGTTATAGATTTGTTTTGAGATATCTCAAAGTGTAAAATTATGAAATGTAATTGAAGTTTTTAATAGTATCTATTAGGTATAATGAAGTTTTTGTACATATAGTATTTATTAAGGAATTACCGCTGGGACAGGGAAATCCACCCTACCTAGCCCACCCTTAATTACCCTGTCCGAAATGGTTAGGGCTTCTGCCCAGCAGGGCCAGGCATCGGGTTGCATTTTGCAACTCGTTCATCCTTTGGACTAGACATCGGGCAAAGGTCTCGCCCTGCCCAACCTTGCCCATGCCCACCCCAATTGCCTACTTTGACAAGTTCATTTTTCCACTTTGACGAATTCCAAAATGGTAAGTTAATGCGCATATTTTCACAAGCTTCTGTGCCAATTTTAACAATTTCGTCAACGTATTTTGACAATTGCATCTGCCTACTTTGACAAGTTCATTTTCCCACTTTGACAAATTCTAAAATGGCAAGTTAATGTGTATATTTTCACAAGCTTCTGTGCCAATTTTGACAACTTCATTAACCTATTTTGACAACTGCAATTACCTACTTTGACAAGTTCATTTTCCTACTTTGACAAGTTATAAAATGGCAAGTTAATGTGTCTATTTTCACAAATCTCTGTGCCAATTTTGACAACTTTGTCTACCTATTTTGACAAATTCATTTTCCCACTTTGACAAGTTTTAAAATGACAAGTTATTGTGCCTATTTTCACAAGCCTCTGTACCAATTTTGACAAGTTCTTCTGCCTATTTTTACAAAGTAGGAAGATGCAATTATCCCAGTGGGAAAATGAACTTGTCCAAGTAAGTAGATGCAATTGTCAAAATAGCTTAACGAAGTTATCAAAATTGGTACAGATGCTTGTGAAAATGCACATTAACTTACCATTTTAGAACTTGTCCAAGTGGGAAAATGAAGTTGCCAAAGTACGTAGATGCAGTTGTTAAAATAGGCTGACGAAGTTGTCAATACCCGACAGTGTATTTTCAATTAATAAAGGCAATCCAATAACTAGGGGTGTTCAATGTGTTCCCATCCCGGTCTTCCCATCCTAATCTAGAGCAAATTAGGACTGGATTATTGGAGATCGGGATTGAGATCGAGAATGGGACTTCTCGATCTTGACTATATATACACACACTTTTTTTTAAATATCCAAGATGACAATACCAAATGTAAAAGAAAATGTGAAAATCTTTAACACCCTTAAGATAATCTCTATTCTTTTAGTTTATTTAGTTAATTTTATTTATTATTTATTAAATAATTCTAATTTTTTGTTCTTGTCATTATACTTTTTGCAATTGAATTGACTACTTTAAATATGTCACATGAAGAGCAAGCACTAGACAACTAATCAAATGATGTTGTTTTGAGTTCCAAAATAAGAACAATGATTAGTTTTATTGTTATTTCATTTGGTACCAATCAGATTCAGCTATTCAGGCCTACGATGAAATCCTTAGTTCCTTTTAATTTACTTTAAATATTTGTATTGGACTAATTTGGTATAATATGATATTGGACAAATTATATATTTGTATTATGTTGAAGGAAACACAACAAAAAATTCAATACAAGGATTTTTTTTTTAAAAAAAAGAAAAGGATCAAGATCGGGAAATGCCCGATCTTGATCCCAGGAATTTCCCCTCCTAACAGAATGGAAAATTCTCGGGATTGGAAATGAAAATAATTCTCGAATCCTTCTCGAGATCGGGATCTAGAATGGGATTTCCCGATCCCGTCCGGTCCCAAGAACACCCTACCGGTAACTTCATATCCAGAATTAATGACAATGCAGTCCATAGGGACCTTTTTGATAAGGGCATTTGCTATGGGAATTTTTTGTAATTTTTACGGTCCTTGGTACCTCACTATGATTTTCCCAAAATAATAATTTACAATCTAATTTTTCTTCGCCAATATTTTTTTATTTTTTCCCTTAAAAGATGGTACTCATTTCTGTCCTTAATATAAGATATATTTAGGGAGTTGATCTTTGTATTAAATATAAAATATTATTTTTGTATTTGTCAATCTTTATCTAATTTACCTATTGATGCCCTCTTAAAAATAATCAATGAGGAGAGAGAAGGAGAGAATTAAGGAAGATGACTAGATGTTTTAGAAAATACATGTCATATCAATGGGAAAAAGATGTCTCCACTTCCTCTCCACTTAATTTCTCCACTATTTGATTGGCTTTTTATGTGGAGATTTTATACTATATTAAAAATATTATTGAAATATTAAATATTAAATGATAATAATATTTTTATAGAACAAATCTCAACTATTAAAAGGCAATCCAATAGTAGAGAAATTAAGTAGAGAGAGGGTTAGTGGAGAAATTCTTTTCCCCATATTAATCAACTTTTTTAATCTAATCAAATTGGGTAAATAGTTTTATATTAAAGACAGGAGGAGTGTCTAATAGGAAAATATTTATGCCAAGTTCCTTATATCCATTTCGTCAAGTTTTCTAATTATATCCGATCATGTGTTCTGTGTTTGAATTATTATCATTTAACTATAAACTCATATTAAAAAAATAGGACACGTGGCCATATGTATGATTGGAAAACTTGATGACAATTGATTAAAAAACTAAGTAAAAAAAATATACAAACTGTCGGCCCTCTTTACCTAATAAATTCAAATGAAAATATAGGAGCCCAATGAAGAAAAAAGGAAAAGAAAAAAAACACAAAACCGCCTAAACAAGGAGTTAGAGAAAAGCTTTGAATAGAAAGCGAAGCAAAGGCTAAGGCAATCACATGTAAAGTAAGCCCTAAAACCACTTGTAAATCACTTCAAATATAATATCCCAAAATGTGAGCTTGAAAGCTCATGGACATCCTTGAATAACATAGGCTACTTGTAATATATTGAAATTTTATAAACTGTAATGCTTCGTATGTATATGATTTAGTCAGATGTATGAGCAGGCACAAGATATATATAAATATGCTTGTGTTTGGGAAGGCCTGGTGACTCCTTGGAAGTAACTACATAGCGCCATTATAGGATACTTGAGCAAAAATGGTGGCATGACCTAGTGTGGGTCCCACACGGATACCCGAATTCAACTACGATACATTGGTACATAGACTCGGCAATTCCTAGACAAACTGGCTTAGGTGGCACCATTTCTTGGTCTCCAAGGGCATATGGCACTCTTCGGGCATTCTCCAGAACACATGGCAACAATTAGGGGAATGAGTGACACGTATGGCAAAACCGAGTGGCCTTGTATCAAAAAGTAGCTTTATTAAAGTAACTTTTTAACTTCTTCCCTGATTAACCAATCATATGATGACATTTACAGTTATATATTAAGGATATGTAGAATAGCCAGTATAATTCACCGGTCTCCAGTCTGGCTACATACCAGATTTTCTCAAACACTGCATCGGAAGCCAGATGAATTCATCATACTTCCTTTCCCTTGGCCAATGAATTCATCCAACCATGAGAGAAGGGAAAAGAAGACAAATTTTAGGAGATGTGATGGGCACCCTGTAGTGTTAAGAAAGAGCATTTAGTACACAAGATTGCTGGATACCTGGTAATTTCCAAAAAGAGCACCCATCACCTTGACTTTTTGGACATGTGACACATATTAATAAAACATCTTCTTACACCTCCAAGGGCATCAAAAAGTTGGCCAGCCCATAAAAAAGAGAGGAAAAAACAGAAAATTCAAGAGAAAAAGAAAGAGGAGAGAAGTTTTGTGTTCTTGAGCTCAATCGCCGATTTCAAGCCTGAAATTGTGTTTCCAGCCTTCGAAGCCCTACTAATCTTCTTCTACCCATCGAGAGCTATGTTTCTATGGTTTCAGATTTCCTATCAAAGGTGTTTGGTGTCATCTTGTCAGTAGAAGTACTGCCGAAATCAAAAACCGATCGTAGAATCGAGTAGAGGTAATCGTAAGCTTTGATTTGAGTATAGTGTCTTAATGTTTTGATGAGTATTTATGAACTTATAGACCCCCTAGGGTTTTGGCCAAGAGAGGGAATTTGACCTTTGATGGGTGTTTGATGATTAACATGATGTTAATTGAGGTTTAATGATGGTTAAGAACATGTTTTGAGGTTGAAATTGCAAGAACACTTCTTTTGCCAATTTAGGGTCAAATTCGGTCAGCTCTAGTTCTTGAGGTTAGAGCTGGATTTTGATAAATTTGAGGTTGGAAATGGATTTTATGGCCAAAATTGGATAGGAATAGCATGGGGATATGATCTTTCGATGATTGGTTAGAAACCCTAATTTTGGAATTTAAAGTGTTAATGTTTGATTCTGTCATGTTCAAGTCAGACTGCTTGTGAGTTATTTTTGAGTAGTCAAACCTTATCCAATGATTGTGATATTTTACAGGGTGTTAGTAGACATCTTAGGCTTTCCAATGATATATAGTATGCGCCATTTGGCCTTGTCAATTGTGAGTTATGATCTGTTGAAGTTGAAATACAAACACTGGAATGTATTTTGAGGTAGCAATGTTGATCAAGGATTCTTGAGGTTTTGACTATGTATTTAGCACTGAGTGGTATTTTTCCTTGAAATAGGACTTTAATATATTTCTATAGGAATTGGAACCACCCTATTTAGGATTTTTTAGATTAAGTTATGAATTTTTAAAGCTGTGTGTCAAATTTGTCAGATTAGGATAACCTACGAATTTGAGATACTTAAACCAATTTGTAGCAAGTTTGACTCCAAAGGATAAAGACAAGCACTAGAAACTAGTGTAGCCCCATTGATTGTCTATTTGACCTAATGTACTAGATCAGAAAGGCATTCAGGTAGTAACTCTTCATTTCACATAGTATGTAATGCCCTGCATGTGTGTTTTGCCATCAAATATGTTATGTTTTGAGCATATGGAACATGTTCGAGTGGACACCTGAAGCAGCTAGGATATGACGGGTGGATGCCTATGTATGTAACTAAACACTATGGTATTGTGATCTATGTATGTAGTGCTACATATTGATGTGTGAAATGCTCATACACTGCTCATTATGTTGTGATGGTTGTAATGCATGCTTTGTGTAATTGCATTTTATATGATTGGATGTTTGCTACTATTGAGATTCTTCCGAATCTCATCCTTTCCTAAAAATTTATTATACAATAAAGACCAGTAGCAAGAAGGGCAAAGAGGTAAGCGCTGATAAGTGAAGGAATGAGCATAACACGAAGAAGTTATTTTGTAGACTATATGTATATTTTTGTAATATGTTGTAAGATGGTTGAATAGTTTATATGGATATACTCTAAGTATATATGTATGTAAAATATTGTAGACATAATAGTAAGGATAATATAAGACAGTATCAGAGCACCTAGTTATATTTCCAAAATATTTACATATTTGGTAATACTGACCCACATAAAGGTAAGATTAGTACATAAGATAAGAGTATTAGTACCCGAGTATGGTATCAGAATTATCAGAGAGTAGTGGTATTAGAGTGTTCAACCATGACGTTAATATCAGTATTGGTATTGTATTAATAGAAATAAGGAAATTGAATAATAATTCATACATATACGTTAAATAAAGAAAGGTTTTACACTACAAAACCCAGTGAAACTAGAGTTCTAGTCAAGAAGTGTCCTAAAAAGAGAAAAAATGATTCTTAAAGACTAAATTATAAACAAAAAAAAAATTCTAAGACGAAAGTATAAATATGTTAGAGACTAAAGGGGAGTTTTAAGGGCAAAATGAAAGGATTATGAGTTGTTTTGAGATCCTCAAGAGATATTAAAGAAGATTATACAAATGGCAAGTGCTTTGAGTCAAAAGGGCAATCAAAGAAACCTTGTTTAACATAATTTCGTAAGTTCTATAACCATATGCAATTTATAGATTTTTCTTGTTTTAATATCATTTTGTCTTTTATAAAAAAAGGGGCAATCAAATAGGGTAAGAGGGATCAGAAAATGTCGGGCCAATAGTGATAATTGTGGGAAAAAAAATACTTGAAAATCTCATAAATTCCAGAAAGAGAAGATAAATGTTTCAAAAACATTTGTCATGGTAAAAAGAGGTAAAAATGGTGGAAATAAGTAAATAACTCAAAAAGAGAATTTTAGTTATTTTTGAAATTTTGGCTAATTACATTATATTTAGCCAAATTCTATTATTTGAGATATGTGGAGGCCTCAAATAATTGGATACAAAATGAGGAATATTATTTTGGAACTATTATGAATTTATAAAAATAGAATCACCAAAAGAGGAGAAGATTAGCTTTAAAAATATTTAATTCCTAGTTTAGCCTAGCAATTTCTTCAAAAATTCAAGGAAAAATAGTTAGTTAAAAGCCAAGTTTTAACTTAAGAAAAATTAGAAGGTTTCCCAATAATAAAATGGAATTTTTGAAGCAATGACACAAATATGATGATGAATGAATCATTAAAAACATTTGGTAGAGCTAAAGTATTACTTTATGGTCATTTTATGATAAGAAGGCAAAGTCCAAATTGGGTGCTTCTCCTTAGCCTCCCTAATGATGATGTAATGCAAACGGTTGGTCCATATATGATTATGTGGAGTTTCAAATGAACAATGGAAGAGGCGGAGTAATTTAATTCATAGATTCCTCTTGAAAATAACGCAATTAACATTAGCTCTGATTGTTCTTGAAAATAATGCAATTAACATTGGATCTGATTGATTTTTGTTATTGTCCTCCATGAGGATATTATTGTCTCAAGTAAATTTGGTAGCCGATTTTTGGGTATTTAAACCTTCATCATAGTTGCATGCCGTATTGGCGAATAATGCTCGTGAAATTTTTGAATTCGGTTTGAAGTACTCTCTCTGCCTCAAAGACCTTTTATATGCTTGTTTTTACATATGCTTTCTCCTTTTTGGAGTCTATTTTGTCTTCTTGTTTTGTAGGTTGTTTTGTGTCTTGCTTGAGATATAAGTTTTTCTTTTATTGGGGGAAAAAAACAGAGAACCTTTGGTCTATCTATATACTTCACCCCAACTGGCTCCCGTGACTATACCATTACCATTATTGTTGTTGTTGTTGTTATTTGTTTCTTAAATTTCAGAAGTTCTTCAAATAAAAATGTGCGTACACATTAAACTTGGATTTACTCGGGAAAATGTTAGCAAGGCCAATTTATTTGGTAAAAAGAAAGAAAGAAAAGGAAATAAAGGAAGGGAAAATTCACAGGCGGAAACTTGATACCAGACGGCCCAAACACACCGTTGTAGAGATATAACTTGGGTGTTCAGATACTACAACTACAAAAATAAGGAATATAGATATATAACATGAAAAGTATAGTTGGCCAAAAAAAAAAAAATGAAGAGTATAAAATTGGAAAGGATCGATTCAGTACTACAAGTCCTCAGAATAGTGAGGTAAAAAAAAAGAGCCCCAAACAAAGATATTTAGAATAAGTATCGAATTGCAAAGAGAGCAAGACCGGCAAAGAAAACTTTAAATTTGACAGCTTGGAGCTTGATGATGGCATCATGGGAATTAGTTAGATTTTCTTGGTCAACAGGGAATTGGATCCTTAGTCTTTTTGTTTTTTTTTTTGGTAATAAAAATCAGATAATATTGGAGAGAAATGGCTTAAGCCATGAGGGCAAGAGAAACCACAACGTGGCTTCATTTCTGTTTATATTTCATGCATTTAGAAAGAAACTGACATAAAATGTGATTGTGTATGGAATTCACATTTTATAACATCATCTTGAAAAACACCTATTCATGCCCAAGAACATTGTGCTTCGCCACCCAAGGTAAGAAATGCGGCACTTTCCAAGATTAAATGAACCATTCTTACAATAAATAGGGATACGAAATAATAGTAACAAAAATATAAAATCATAACTTAGTAGAAGAGAGAGAGAGGAGACCAATATAGAGTTGGTCTAGTAGTGTAAGGTCTTGCTAAATCCCTTTGAATCTCAAGTTTGAGTCTCAAGGGAGACACTTGTGTTAGGAGGGACAGTTATGAACCCTGAACTGGATACTGGACAATAATATCAAAAAACGAAGAGAAAGAGGAGGGCTTGGGGCCATCTGACCATGCACCAAGGCAAAGAACACAAACAAAACCGTTGAACAACATAATGGTGATTAAAAACGGTTTAATGATGATTAAAAGGGTAGTTTCTAAACATTGGAATAACAGTGGTTTAATGCAATTGAAACATTTTCAGGTCATTAAATATAGTTAATGAATAATAAAACTGACTAATTAAAAACACATAATCCAAGGGTCTGTTGCCTGCAAATACTTCTCTTGATCTCTTAGCCTTTTTACCAGCCTAAGCTCACATCTTAGTATATACCAAAGTCTCCTCAATCTTGAGCAATACAAGACTTCTTTTGGCACACAAACACATTATAGCTCCAACACAACAATCATATAATGTGTGAGCATGTGTAGGATTCATATCTTACAATTATACTCACAACTCTTCTCTTTGTCTCTCTCCAAATGGTACATGTGCATTCAGAACATTAAATGTCTACATTCTATTGACAATGATAGAAAATTCTATACATTGTGAGAGTTGTCACTGTTGACCTGGTTTTTTTTATGTTAGCATTGTTACTCAACAAAATCTTATTAGCAAATTAATTATCAATATGAAAATTGGCAGTGTTTAACACTCCTCCCATCCTAGATTTAGGAACTAGTGGAGGATTTTGCTTTGTAAGAACCCAATAAACTTTATCGCCCAAATTTATGATTTATTCTCCAAATTATCCCTATTAATTACACTTAGACTTTTCTTACCCATAAGAATGATAACTAATTTCCTCAAGTTATCTAGCTTCTACGTTCAAGACCGGATAAGTAACATTTAGACATGGTTTCCTGAAATGAGCCATAGTATGATAACATGTAAGACAAACCAGTCCAGAACCAAGTATTTATCACATCATATCATATGTTATCAACCCAAAGAACAAAAGCCACATTGAAGCAATCTAACACAAGTAGAAGTTACCCAAGTTCATCATCATTAGGGATAAAATGTTCAACAGAAGGGATAACATAGTAATGTGATATCTCCAAGTTCATCATCATCGAGAATTATTCAGTTCCCCACAATGCATTATTAGCAACAAAAGGTACCAACCTAATGAAGACTAAGATTGTTGAGTCGCTCTAGAACCAAAACTAGAGATTGAGTTCCCAAATTACCTTCGCCATGAGCCTTAAGCGACACATGAAGCTGCTGAGCAAGAGCCAGCCCAGGTAAAGCAATACCCATGTTCTGGCACTCCTTCAAACAAATCCCCAGGTCCTTTACAAAGTGATCCACGTAGAATCCAGGAGCAAAGTCCCTCTTCAAGATTCTATGCCCAAACAAATCCAGCGACTTCGAACCCGCAGCTCCGGTCGAAATTGCATTCAAGTATGATTCCACATCAAGCCCAGCCTTGTGAGCATACACCATTCCCTCCACGAGCCCCACCATGTTTGAAGCAAGCGTAATCTGATTAGCTAACTTCGTGAATTGCCCTTTCCCACTACTACCCATACAATTAAGCTTCCCCATGTGGGAAAACAATGGGCTCAGACGGTGAACTACAGACTCGTCTCCCCCTGCGAAGATTGCTAGATTTCCGTTCTTAGCACCAAGATCACCACCGGAAACAGGGGCATCAATGGAGTAGCAACCTTTGGAGGCAGCGGCGGAGGCGATTTCCACGGCAAGGGACGGTTCTGAAGTAGTCATGTCAACGAGAACTCCGCCGGGCCTAAGTCCGGCGAGGGCGCCGGATTTGGGGTCAAGAAGGACCGAACGGACATCAGAGGGGAAACCGACCATGGAGAAAACGACGTCGGATTGGGAAGCTACAGCGTGTGGAGTATGAGCTAGCTGAGCGCCCATATCGACAAGTGGTTGAGCTTTAGAGACAGTTCGATTGAAGACGGTGAGCTTATAGCCAGCTCGAATTAGGTGGCCGCACATTGACTGCCCCATCACGCCGGTGCCAATCCATCCCACACGGGTGTTCGATGGGCTAATCGGCTCGGCGGCGGCGGCGGCGGCGGCCATGAAACGGCGGAGGAGGTTAAAGAGGGCGACGAAGGGATTGGAAGCGTGAGAGTTAGGAAGAGAGTGGAGGCGCCGCAGCTCCGGGGAAGTGAAATAGTGAACGTACTAGGCTGCTAGCAGAGGCAGGGGCATTTCTTTTCTTATTTCCTTGCAAATATATTTTTTATTTTTGCCAAAAAAACAAAAAGTGTATCTAACCTAATATACTACTAATTCTTAATATAAAGTATTTATATTTATTATTTTTCTTTAAATTATACTATTTGATTTATAAACTAACATATAATTTAATAATATATATTACACAATATATACTATAGTTAAATAACTCATTTGATTTTTTAAATTTGTTTTAAAAAAATGAATTAGTTATTATATTAAGGATGAGATGGAGTAATAAAAAGTACTGTGTCTCTCTCTCTCTCTCTCTCTCTCTCTTTTTTAATACATGGGGCCAAGAGAGAGCTTGGAATTAGAGTTAACTAATAGACTATACTATACCATATCCTCCTTTATGTATATAGTACAACCAGGATGCGGCAAAGGCAACACCACTAGACTATCAACTACTTGGTGCGCGTCTCTGGCGAAAAAATTGGCGCATCTTTTCGCCTTTCTGGAT